>JADLZK010009822.1:0-142863 GCA_015847255.1 Hyparrhenia diplandra
GGTGGTCGATCCCGTATCTCCCCGCGCACACGAACGCCCCACCACCGCTCCTCCGCCTCCAACGACCGGCGGCGGCGGGGCTCCGCGCACTCGGACGACGGCACGAGGTCCTTGCCGAGGAAGTACGGGTGCAGGAGCACCATCCCTTCGATAAGCGCGCCGCCGGCCAGACCGCCGCTCCTGCCTGCCCTCATCGCCACGTTGTGCGCGATGTTGCCGCCAGTGCTGTCGCCCGCGACGAAGAGGCGCGCGGGGTCGCCGTGCTCGGCCAGCCACGGCTCCTGCCCGGACGTCACTGCCCAGCCGAGCGCGGCCCAGGCGTCGTCGTAGGCGGCGGGCAGCGGGTGCTCGGGCGCGAGGCGGAAGTCGACGGACACGGCCACGGCGCGGGCCGCTGACACGAGCGCGTTCAGGAAGCGGAAGTACAGCATGGAGAAGGCCGAGTTCACGGCAAATGCGCCGCCGTGGAAGTAGACGAGGAGGGGCAGCTTCGTGGATGCACCCAGCACGTCGCTGGGAATGTAGAGACGCGCGGCGAGCCCAGTGCCAACGTCGATAACAACGTCCCTGGAGGTGACGCCGGTGGCGGCGTCTGTTCCTGCGTCGACCCTGCGTGTTCCCATGAGGCGGTGCACGCGGCCGCTCTTGTAGCGGATGAGGTACGGCGACATGTCGTAGGCCACCTCGGTGTCCGGATCCATGGCCAGATCGAGGCCCAGAGCAGGAAAAGCCGATCGCCGAGTGAACAAATTAAACCAGGGAGCCAAGATTAGACGAGCAAGCGTGTGTGTCGGTCTTTCATCCTGCTCGCTGCAGCTACTTCAGCGGCTGTATAGAACGTACAGAACTGTAGAAGAGTAGATGCAGTTCATAATTCGCAGCTACAGTAAGCAAGGACTGTGAGAGGCTAACATGCGCACTCAGAGCACATTTATCTCAAGTAAATGAAACTTGAGATTAGCTATCATCCCGAAACAGCTAACACTAACCTTGAGAGAAAGGGAGCTTAGATGTTGGAAATGATCCCGCACATTTGGATGTAGATATTGAGGCTTTAAGGAATTTAGCATTGGCATTGGCATTGGATAAGCATACGAGAATTACTTACATTTGGATAGCGACTTTGGAATTGGAAATGCGTCTCCAACAGTGAAGGTAATATTTGCACTTGTGCCCTTCAATGTCTGAGTGACATACGGAGTGAAGGCAGGAATCCGAAAGAGCGAGCACATGAATTCACGCTCCCTCCTTCCCAATCAGCGGTATTTCGGCAGCCAAGCTAGGTGGCTCACCAGTCTACTCTTTTGCATCAAGCGAAAATGGTATTGAGCTACTTGCTAGGATTCAAAACCAATTGAATGGTCATCAAACAATAGTATTAATTGTAGCCATTTCAATACGCTTGGTTGCTCATTGGTATTGAACCAAATTCAATTCTGGTTCCTCCAATATCTACATCAAGCAGACCTAAAGATTTTTTGGTGTGCAAGTGAGCTCCTGCAGCAGGAGTTGTTTTTAGCTAGAGAAGGTAAGTGTTGAATGCACCATGAGCAGGTCAACCAACCCCTCTCTGTCCTCTTCGGCAAACTTCTTGAGTGGTAGAAATTGTTTAAGACAGGACAATAAAGAAAAATGGTAGACAAGTTTTTGAATGGGAAGGGTCACACTAGGTCTCTCGACCTCACTATGCACACTTTTGCAAAATTTCTGAGTGGTGGCCATTGCCTTATGTAAGAAACAAAAGGGAAATGATCGACAAAGTTGGGATGAATGGGGTCATATCCTGGCTCCAGCCCTAAATGACTTATTCTTTAGAAATTCTCAAGACTCTCAACTTGTTCTTAGTAAAGGAGATAAACAAAGCTAAAATGGGGAGATGATCAAGGAGGGTCGGAGGATGTCCATATAATCATTACCAGACTTTTACTGAGGTAGTGGCATAGGATGCTCATGGGGGATAAGTGGGAGGCAAAGAAGTGATCAAGGGTCAGAGAATGGTGCCTCCCACAAAACTTTAGCTTCTCCATGTTTTTTAAGGAAACAACTTGAATTTTATTAATTTATATATAAGATGAGTCTGTACAAACTGTTTCAGGATACAAAAAAGGAAACAAAGAAAATAGCAACTACTACACATGTACTCTAGTCATTGAACAATTTGTGGTTGGAATCTAGATTTTTTTGCCCTTAGTAAAACTAAGGCAAACTCAGTTTGAAGACTTCTTGACTTTGGCAGAATGCCAAATTAGCTTGAAGATGGTATCATTTCTTATGATCCATATGGCCCCATGAACATTTGTGATTATAATTTCCATAAAGCCCATCCGTCCAAAATAATTTGTGAAACATCGGTTGATTGAGTACTATGACTCCAAGGGTGTACCAACAAGCTATTGTGCAAAGGGATAGTGGAACAACATGTGGGTGAGGTCTTCCTCAACATTGAGAGCACAAAAGCACAATTGTAGTCATCCAAGATGCATTCTTTCCTTTCCTTTCCAATAAAGCTCTTGTATTTAGACTATCTTTAAGGACCCCCAACCAAAAGAAAAAATTTCTCTTATTCTGACAAGATGAGTTCGAGCAATCTATATGATCTATGTGGATGATGGTGCCCAATGAGATGCTGATAAGCCTTTCTAGAAGAATAAAATGTTACCGAATTGTAAAGCATCGTGACAAGTCAAAACTGGGATGACACCATAGTCCTTCTTTTTTTGAGATCACGCCACCTAAACAGGCGTTGGCCTTTTGAGATATGGCACCATTAATGGGATTAGCCGATTATCAAACTTTAGCTTCTTTTTATTTTGTCATAATATGATGCATTTTTTCTTTTGGTGCTTTTTCAATGCAATTCTACTATTTGAATTATCTCATTTTTTAAAAGTATAGTATGTATTGCGGTTAATCGATTATCGAGCTAATTAGACAAAACTGATTTTTGTTCAGCTATTTCTTTTTGTTATACTAATATATGGAACGATTTTTTAACTGAATTAACGAATGGCCCAGGCGTAGCGGGGAGCAATGTGCTGCCTTCGCCCCCTCACGGTTCACGGCCACTGCCCACGCCACCAAGAACTCATGGCCACCGCTGTCTGTGGCGTCACCGCGCCCCACCTGCCTTCGCCGCCACCGCAGCCGCAAAACTCTTCTTCCGCTGCAGGCCGCCTCCACCATGAACGAGGCATCGGCGAGCTCGCCGGACGCCGAGGAGAACGACGACGACCGTCTTCGTGGCCGGCTCGACGGGGGGCGCACCGGCAAGCTTGTCGTGGGAAGCTGCTGGCCAAGGGATTCGGCGTCGTCGCCGGCGACGGACGTGGGCAGGGCCCCGCGGCAGCCTGCCCCAGGGGACCCCAAACTTCAGCTTGTGAGTTTAAGCTGACCTGTGCTTCTTGTTGCCCCCTCGTTAAATTGGTGGGTGGTGGTGTGAATTTGGGTCTTTGAATGAATGAAGGTCAGGGCTGACGTTACGGAGGAGTCGACAACCTGGTGGAGGCCGTGCGCGGCGTCGACGCCGTCGTCTGCGCGACTGGATACCGGCGGTCCTTTGACCCTTCAGCTCCGTGGAAGGTTTGTATCTGGTTAATTTGTACAAATTGATTTATGCTTCTTTTCTTGTTCATTGCTTTGGTTAGATATTTCAGGTGCTATTATATGACTAAAAAATTATGAAGTAGTGCGGGTAAAGTTCTTGCAAGAATGCCCCGATTGAAATGTTTTACACCTGTCAAGTGTTCAGAGTCTGTAGTAAATGTAGTTTGGCGCATTCTTGGCAGTAAGTTAATCTGAACCAATTAGTTTGCAATTTGCATTTCGCTATTCACATGTTCAGGCTATGCTGCCATCTCTTAATTCAAAAGAAGCAGAGGGGTAGTTAGTATGGGATTATTACTTTCAGATGATATCCATCAGATTCCCCAACCCAACCCGGAAAGAATGCTATATTCGAGGGTTGCCACTTCACTGTTCTGCTGTTCCTACGGATCTGGTTCAGTATCTGGACAGGTAATTTGGACCCCTGAAAACAGGCCAGCGGGCTATTGAGAATTCAATCAAAATTTGAACTCATGCCGCTTTACTACTCTCAATATTCTTTTGTCGGTGTCAAGGGTCTGATAATCGGTAGTAGGCCCCTCGGCCACGGGAGGTCGTAGCCCTCGGTCCGTCGTCTTCTCCTCGCGGTTATTCCTCTCGCCGTAGGCTTAGATGGAGGACGGTAGAGAGAGAGAGATTAGAGTAATATCTTGCTTAATCTTTTCTCACCATCGCTATTAAAGATATATGGCCTTCGCCCAACAAAACAGAGCTGATTGCTCCTCAATCTTAGGAATAATATCTTCTCAAACTAATCTCATAACAACAAACTAGGCAAACTCTACTTTCCATCCTAGCCCCGCACATCTGGCTCTACCAGGCGCGCCCGGCGCTGGGCGGCGCTTCCGCCATAGCGACGGACGTCACGCACGTAGCGCTGCCTTGCATATGTGCGCCCGCACATGACATCTCTCCCCTCGTCGGGAAGACCAGCTCGCCCCTCGAGCTGGAACGCCGAAACCCGGGCCGGAAGTCGTCGAGTCCTCCGCGTTGCCGACGTCGGCCCGGTTCGCCACGCTACTCGACCCAAAGACTTGGCGAGCACCACGGCGGCACGCGCTGCCCGCCACGCGCAGGGGGTCGAGCACCACCGCGCCCGCTGAGCACGGGAGGCGGCACCGGTGGTGTGGACGGCGGAGAGCCTCACGAACTTGCGAGGACGCCCACATGGAAGACGTCGCGCGACGGCGCGCGGTGGCGGCTCGAGCCGCACGGGCGACGCCGTTGATGATCTCGCCGATCCGTCATCGTCCCACGTAGCGAGGCTTGAGCTTCCCGGTGGTGGTGCGCGCGAGGGGATCGCGGCCGCACTACCGGGCGCTTGAGCGGAGGAACGCCTAGCCCCCGACCTCGCATCTTGGAGCTGCGATGATGCTTGTCGTAGTGAAGCTTTCGGACCACCCGAGCCCGCTCAAGACGCGATAACGAACGCTACCGTGAAAGCCTCCCCGTCCCTCCATCTCCCCGGGCCACCGCTACGCGAGCGCCTCGCCGAGTTCATAGGAGGCGGATGGAGGGAGGGTCGCGCCATAGACCACCCTAAACGGCGTGTCGCGGAGGGAGGAGCGGTATCGCCCGTATTGTAGATGTACTCCGCCCATGGGAGCCCGCGCAGCCCATTGCCGAGGTCGATCCCCGTGAGGTAGCGGAGGTACATGCCGATGACGCCGCTTGACCGCCTCGCGTCGACCGTCCGTGCTGGGTGGAACGCTGGACGCACGCGGGAGCTTAGGTGCCCATGAGGCGCGAGCACCGCGCCAAAAAGTCCGGAGTGAACACCGGTCAGCGGCCGGAGACGATGGGACTGCGGCGATCCCATGAAGGCCGGGACGATGTCGGTGAAGAAAGCCCGCGCCACGACTCGCCGCGGTACATGGTGCGCCAAAAGGGAATGAAGTGGCGATGATTCTATCGAACCGGTCGACGACGGAGAGGATGACCGTCTTGCCGCTCACCTTAGGCGGCGCCTCCACGAAGTCCATGCCGATGTCAGCCCAAAACTGCAGAGAGGGCACGGCGAGCTGCTGCAGCAGTCCCCGCGGGGTGGAGGTGGATCGGACTTGAAGCGCCGGCAAGTTGTGCACGCTGCACGAGGGCGTCTTGCACCCAGCGCCTCATGTTGGGGAAGTGGAAGTCGTCGCGCGGCAGTGACGGGTGGGTGAGGTGAACGCCCTGCGTGCTCCGTCAGTCGTGGATGGCGGTCACGATCTCGAAAGCGGTGAGGGGCGACGTGAGGGCGGTATGTAGAGGCGGCCGTCGAACGCGTGACCATGCCGTCCCGCCACGCCTCAGCCTGGCCGCGAGAGTACCGCACGCAAGTCGCCGAGGATGGCGACGGGGCGGGTCCGTGGCTCAGGGCGTGTCGCAGCGGGCGATGAAGTCGCAAGCGGGCGCCGAGATGGCCAAGAGCTGCCGTCCTCCGTCGCGGTCGCGGAGACGAGCGCTCGCGAAGCGACATTGGTGGCACCCAGACCGTACTCCATCGCGAAGTCGAATCCCGCAGCTTGCCGCACCCAGTGATGCCGCGAATCGCGGGCAGACGCTGGTCGAGGAGGTACTTGAGGCGTAGTGGTCGGTCTTGACGACGGGCCACCGCCCCGCAGATACGGCCTCGATGTCACGGACCGCCGGACCAAGCCAATGAGCTCAAGCTCAGTAGGCCGCCGTGAGCCTTAGTGTCGAGGAGGCGATGCGGGCGGTACAGAACGCCACCGTGCCCGCACTGCACGGCAAAGGCACAAAACCATCGCGACGACGCATCACATTCGACCACGAAGCGTCTTAGTGAAGTCGGGCATGGCGAGAACCGGGCGCCGACGTCGCAGCAGACCTTTGAGCGGCCGCTGAGCCGACAACTGGGCCGGCGTCGTCCCATCGCGGCCGCCCTTCTTGAGCGAGCCTGGCCGCGAGTCGCGGGCGACCGTACCGTAGTTGTGCACAAACTTGCGTAGTAGCCCGCTAAGCCGAGGAAGCAGCGCGCACCGCTAGCTGAACGGGACGCGACCGCCGAAGATGGCCCCGTACCTGGCGGATCCATAGCCACGCCACGCCGAGATGGCGTGGCGAGGTAGGCGACCGACGGCGCTCGAATGCGCACTTGGAGCGCTTGACGAAGAGGTGGTGGCCTCTGAGCTCCTCAAGCACCGTCACGAGGTGGAACAAGTGCTCCTCCCATGTCTTGCTATAGATCAAAAATATCATCAAAGAAAACAAGAACAAAGCGACGAGGAAGGGGACGGAGTACGTCGTTCATGAGAGCTTGAAATGTCGCCGCGCTACTGCGTGAGTCGAACGCCATGACGAGTAAACTCATACATGCCAGCCATGGGTGCGGACGCCGCCTTGTGCACGCCCTCACGCCGCATGCGCGACAGGTGGTACCCGAGCGGAGATCCGAGCTTTTGAGAAGAACCGGGCACCATGGAGCTCGTCCAAGAGCTCATCCACCACCGGATGGGGAAGGCATCCTGACGGTGAGGGCGCTCAGTAGCCTGATAGTCGACGCGAAAACCGCCACGCAGCCGTCGAGCTTCTTCACGAGCAGGACCGGGACGAACGGCGAGTCGCCGCGCGAAACGATCCTCGCTGCCGATCATGGCGGCGGCGATCGACGCTCCCGAACTCGCCCCTTGTGTGCCGCTGATACTGGTATGGCCGGACCGCCACCAGCTGCGCCTCGCTTAGAGGATGATGCGGTGATCGTGGGAGCGCTGGGCGGTGGCGGTAGTCGACGGCGCCGGGCGAAGAGGGCGTCGAAGAGTCGAAGCCCGGCCATGGCGAGGCGCTGCTCGGCGCAGTAATGGTGGCGCCAGGAGAGCGGGGAGGTGGGCACGCCGGTCCGACCTTCAGCGTCGGGCGGCTGAACGAGAGGCTCCCGCTGCGAGATCCCTACCACCATGGGTCCCAAGCGTGGCAGCCCGGGCCTGGGTCCCGTGAACGACGCCGTAGCTCGCCACGCAGATGACGAAGAGGTCACTGGGAACGCCGCAGCGCAGTCGATGGTGAGCGGGCGTGGCGGATGACGCCGACAGCTGGTGATGCTCGCCGCTAGCCACCATGGCGGTGAGGCGCTGGGCGCCGTCGCATGAGCGGCCGAACGCCGCGCCGCCGCCTGAGATGAAGTTGTGCGTGCCCGAGTCGAGGAGGGCGGCACGGCGCCGCGCTCGAGCACCACCGCCACTCTGCGATGGTGTCCGCCACGGGAGCCGGACGAGGCCTCGCATGGAGAAGAGCGGGGCCTGGCATCGCGCCGCGACAGCAGTGATCGAGTCGCTCGGGCGCCTCCTCCACAATCTCGACCCGTCGACAAAGAAGATGCGTTCGTGAAACCTCGTTGTGGCCGCTGGGTATACCTTTCGCTGCGGTTGAAGCACAGACTCGAAGTTCTGCGGTGCCGGCCATCTCCTCCTGGGAGCAACCGCCGGCCTTCGTCAGCGCCGGGACCTCGAAGCGCCGGGCGCGCCGGAAAGGGCCAATGGAGCGAGGTGCGGGAGCTGCCGGGCAGCGCCGGTGATGTAGGAGGCACGCGGCTCTTGCGGATGCTGGCCCGGCGCGGCGTGGCCCGATCAAGCTCCATGAGTTCCACCGCGGCGCTGCAGGCTCATGCCAGCTGAGCGACTGCGGGTTGAGATCGCACCCGGCGTGGCGTCGGCGGAGTAGGCCGCCCCGTGAAGAGCTGGAGCGCGCTGGATCTCCTGCGCGAGCGTCCGCGCGGCTGCGCAAATCTCTCGAAGCGGTTCAGTACTCCACTCGCGTGCAGTGCGCGACTTGGACGAAACTCGACTTCGAAACGGCGCGGAGCGCGAGGCCGCCCCGACTCGCGAGCGATGAGGTTGTCCCCGAAGAACGCTTCTGCTGAACGGACCCGTGGTCCTCGCGGGTACGGGTGTACCACGACCGGGCTATCACGAGGTGGTACGGGACGCCATCCAGACCTTTCTCCCCCCTCCTCGGCGATCCGCTGCTGTTGATGAAAAGTAGGATTCGCGCAGCCGTTGACGGCGTGGGATCCGACTTTTGGCCGCCATAGCGGGGAAGTCGACCGGAACTTCGGGGCCGGTCGCTGGTGGCCGGCCACCTGAGGGCCACCGACCCCTGCTTCGTGGATGATTGTTCTTGTTCGCCTTGAGCCCGGCGACGTCGGACTGCAGGGGTGGTGAGCGCGCTGGCCCATCTTCGCGAAAGCAGCTTGGCAAGGTCGGAGATGGTGGGATCCGGCCGACATGGCTGGGCGGATGACCAAGAGGCCGGCGGTGGGGAGGAGGGGAGGGCGGGGCCGCCGGGCGGATGGGTCGTGGAATTGGCTGGAGGTGGATGAAGAGGATCGGCGAGACCGTGATACCAAAGTTGTCAAGGGTCGATAATGTCGGGGTAGTAGGCCCTCGACTCACTGAAAGTCGTAGCCTCGGTCCGTCGTCTTCTCCGTGAGGTTATTCCTCGGCCAGAGGTTTAGATGAGGACGAGAGAGAGATTAGAGTAATATCTTGCTTAATCTTTCTCGGTCATCGTTACAGCATATATGGCCTTCGCCCAACAAAACCGTGAGCTGATTGCTCCTCAATCTTAGGAATAATATCTTCTCAAACTAATCTCATAACAAACTAGGCAAACTCTACTTTCCATCCTAGCCACCGTGAGCCACCGAAACAATTTGGGCGCCAGCCAGCGCTTCGGCGCGCGCCTTCGCGCGACGGACGTCACGTCCGCGCACGCGGCTGCCTTGCATATGTGCCCGCAGCACATGACAGTGAGGCAATTTTATACATGTTTGGTACTTAAAAGATGATCTAAGTTCACTTGTACCAACTAATTTTGCCTCAGTGCCAGTTTTCTAGACCTTGGTCCTTCCATTGAGCACTATTCATAGTGTAGACATATATAATCCATCTTTTCATCCACGATCATCTATATGGTGACTGGCTTAAATTTATTGGTAATCCAACAATGCTTTTTGTAACTGAGCTTATTTGGTCCACTGGTTCAGTTTTCTATTTGTTTTAAGCATGCTTAAAAAGATGTGGTGTAGAGGGTCTGTCAAATTATATTAATCACTTATAGTGTTTGGTAAATTCCTCTTGATGTTTCTATATTTGATATATTTAACGTACAGTCAGTCCATGGCGTTGCTAATAAGAGCTTTAAAAGATATCACAGGCAATGGTTGAATTGGATAGATACTCCTTTTTGTTTCACAAATGGCAGCCGTGATAAATTTTGTGATTGCAGGTAGACAACTTTGGCACAGTGAACCTGGTTGAAGCATGCGAAAGGCAGGCGTAACAAGATTTGTTCTCATCAGCTCCATTTTAGTAAATGGAGCCGCTATGGGTCAACTTCTGAATCCAGCCTACATTGTGCTCAATCTACTTGGCTTAACACTGGTTGCAAAGTTACAGGCAGAGAATCACATCAGGAAATCAGGAATAAATTACACCATTGTAAGGCCTGGAGGGCTGACAGATCAACCCCAACAGGGAATATAGTCATGGAACCTGAGGTAAAACTTAAACTTATTGTCTGATGCTATTACCAATAATAGTTTTTAAGTTAGATGGATTAGAGGGTGGATTTGCATAATTTAGCTCTGTTGGTCCCAGTTTGGTTGCAAGAATTGGTTTTGATTTCTGCTAGATTCAGGAGAATCTGAACCAAACATTGTTTTTGGTGAAGTGATTCTCCACGGAACACATGGAATTTCTCAGTTTTGAGCTGGGAAGGAGAATCACCCAAATAATTGTTTAGCCGGGATTCTGGTTCATTTTAGGGTGAATCTTGATTGATAACCAAATAGTTTCCATCAATTCTTAAAGCGATTGGATTCAGGCTGAGAAACATGCCTGAGAACCTGAATCCCTATCAAACACCCCTGCAAAAATTCAGGTGGGGCGCCTCCCACCCCGCCCCGGTTGACACTTAAAAAAAAAAAACCCCTGCAAAAAGAAAGATACAGTAAAATTTAAGTTGTGGCTTCATGCTACATTCCAGTAACACAGTATGCAAAACTTGTAACATACTCCTATGTGGCTTAAGGTGAGGTCTGCAAAACCATGTAACTAGGATGTGGTATTCCATAGAACTTTTTACTGTTGGAAGTCAATAGGATGCCATTTCGTTTTATGGAAGTAGTATAATTGGCGTTAATCAATATCGTTTTTACATGTAGAATCCATATTATCAAAACACTAACATTGGTAAATTTATACTGTTGGACTGAATGCATTCTCGCCCCCTTTTACTAGAAGTTCTTCTATCAGAAAAATGTACATCTTGTATGCATATTACTATATTAGAAATAATGGGCTGTCCAACATACCTAATCAGATACCGATAAAGGAACAGTAATATGTTTAGAGGCCTCTAGTGTGTTTTAGTGTTTTCTCATCTTGTCATTACCAGAAAGTACTCTTTGTCCACCAATAGTTTATGCATAGCATTTTTGTTGTAAAAATTTTGCAGGACACTCTTTATTCGGGATCCATATCTCGGAGCCAGGTTGCTGAAGTAGCTGTAGAAGCATTGTTGTGTCCAGAGTCTTCGTACAAAGTTGTTGAGATTATTGCCAAAACTGATGCTCCAGATCGCCCTCTGAAGGATATGTACGCTGCAATTAAGCAAAATTGACTGCTCCATCACATCAGTACAGAGAGGATTGATTAGTTATGTACAAATCAAATCTATGCGTCTTAGAATGACAGGATGGTTAGTTTGTTCTAAAACCATGAACCAATGAAGAACACTTATAGTCTATGTATTTGGCATGCGATAGTATCCACATGTCCACCTAAGATTCTTCTAAGTGAAATATTTTTTACTTTGACCAGCAATATATATAAATGTATATTATCTTGAATTAAACGAATCATTTATAGCAAATTAGTTTCATAGTGATATAAACTGTATGTGGTCCATCTTTTTTTTTTTATATATTCATGGCCAAGGTTTTTTTTTTTGGGTGACTATATTGATGGCAAAAGTTAGAAAAAGGACTTAACTCATGAGAAACCTAAATCAGCACGTTGAAAAAAAGAAACAATAAATAGAGAAATAATAAAGTACGTACAAAGACAAAGAAAAAGCTTGAAGAATAGGAAGGCAATAAAGAAAAGGAACTTATACAAAATAAAAGGAATGATAAAGCATTAGACTAGAAAAAAAAAAAACTAGTCTTTTTCCAGAATCAAAATATGAGTAAAGTAAAATAAAAAATTATAATAGTGATGATTAATGAGAAGAAATAGAAACAGAAACACTAATTGGAACCTAGTTGGACACATTAAATTGATCCAAAGACGAAACAGATTTGTTATCAAAAAAAAAGACGAAACAGATCACCAAAGCATGCGTTTTAATCAATCTGTATTTTGTTGATGTTGTCAAAAAAAAAAATCTGTATTTTGTTGGCCAAACACCAAATCCATCGGTGAAGATGGCCAAAGAATTAAAGGAGGAAGGTTATTTTTTTATTCTATATAAGCCCTTAAAAAGCTGTATGCTTGGCATGGTTTTCACCTTTCCTGGGCACCTCAGACCGCTGAGTAGAATTCCACACACTGCCACTGCCTGCAAACCTGGCCCCAGGAGGCCGTGAAAACGCCGCTGCTTTGCCGCGATGGGCTAACGCCGTCTCCTAAATGGTTGCATTTATTTAGGTATCTGGGGATGTGGCGACAAAGTAAAAAGTAAGAGAGAAGTAGTTTTTTATTTACGTCTGAAAGAAATTTGAAGACCATTTCGTAGCCCAAGAAACGTATGAGGAGGCGTGTGGGTCCAATAATATAAAATAGTCTTTTTTTTTTTGTCTACCACCGCCACATCACCGACCACGTACGTAATTTTAAGACTATTTATTACCATTGCGGACGCCCTAAAGGCCGTTCCAAAGGTGGGCTCAAGTAAACCTCGTCCTTCTGGGCAGATACTGTAGATGCGTGGCGTGGGCTCTCCGTGCGTGTATCGACTATCGAGTAGCGCCAAGCCGCCAACGCAGTGGTCCGTGTGGAGCTATCGGTTCGCCGTGTTCGATGACGCTTCCTGAGCATTTCTACTACGTGAACTCGTCAGTTCGTGTTCGTCGATGTCCATGCCTCCAAAATGCAGTCCAATTACAGCGGCGCCGTCTCAAGCCGAGACCCTCCACCGCCAAAAGGTCCTGCTGCTGCAACGTCGCCGTGGATGCGTCCGACTGAACCTGCGGAAACAACAAACGTTTTGGGCCTCACCTCCTGTGCCTCTAGGCTCAGGCTGTGGGCGTCAGTGCAGTGCGTCACGGAGGAGAACAAGCAGACGCAGACGCTCGGTGAACTCGTGGACGTAGCGGTGCGCCTAACTTCCATTTCACCTCCACTGCAGCAACTAGTCTTTTATTCAGATGCAGTTTTAAGTTTATTTATTTATTTATCTATGATTGGCTTGTGTGGTGTCAAGTCAACCACTCATGTCTGACTGTTGCTGAATTTGCAGTATTGCCCACTGAAACCAGAGCCTCGTTGTCACTGTCTGAACCTCTTTGCTTACAGTGTTTAGATTTTGAAGCTCACAACGCACATTGTTACTCCCTTCGTCCTTAAAAGTTATCACCGCGCATCGAGAAAACAAATATCGTGAATTATATATTAAAATACATAAATATTTATGCTAAGTAATTAGCATCATGGAAGGGCCGAGAGGGAGTATTATGTAGTACCCGTTGAAACTTGTGGAGCTCCAATACATGACAAGAATGGAGGCATGGTTGGGAACCAAAAGACAGATTGTAGTCTTATCATCATAATACCATTTAGTAATGAATTATTTTATCGTTCTGTACTTGTTGATATCAAGGTAGCAAATGCCTCCTTGATATTTATCGTTGGCAATTTGTACCTTCAGTAATGGCTGGCAATGCATTGCATAGGAGGTAGTAAGGTGGGACCATGTAATGCGGTAGCAAGCATGCAACTAACCTCCACAATGTGAATGTTAGAAGAATGGTTGCAACAAGGAAAGGGGTGCCTTCTTGGATTATTTTCTTACCCGGTGTTCCAACTATTCTCAATACAAGTTGTAATGGATGTAAGCTTTCCCCCCTTACCTTGTGCATGGTTGTAAGCCCATAGGGGGTGCCTTCTTTGATTATTTTTCTTCTATTTCAATAATACAAGTTGTAATGGATTAAGCGTTGCTACTCTTGTGCATCGCATAATTCCCATATTAATGAGTGCTTGCGGACGTTTAGCGGGTTTCACATGTTTGCGGGGTTGGGGCAATAATGGGCCGGCGGACGTCCGAGATAGCCCGCTAAATAGCTTGGTGTACAGCTTGCGGCTTGTGGACGGTCCTCGATCCGCCCCGCCTGCATCTCTAACCACCACCTGGGGCATGTGCTGTAGGAGCGACCGCCTCCAATTTCCATAGGCCTCCAAATATATAGTGTACATTACACATAATAGTATTAGGTAAGCAGAGCGACAGCTTTTGGCTCATTAGCAAGCCTATTTTTCACGTCAGCCATGCCTAGTAGCACGGAGGACTGGAGGAGAACACGCAGACGCAGGCTACGCAGGCTTCGCCCGGTGAACTCGTGGGCGTAGCGGTGCGCCTAACTTCCATTTCACCTCCACTGCAGCAACTGGCGGAGAATCACACGTACCACCACTGTACGTCTCTGTACCAGTAAGAGAAAGCAGGGGCGCGGCGAGGTCTACAAAGAAAAAGACGACAAGCTCACAGAGTCATAGGCCGGCCTTCCGAGGAAGTCAGTGTGCGCGCGGCCCGGTTTTCGCTTCGCCTTCGCTCACTCCCTCATGGCGGGGAGCTTCTCGTCGGCGCTGCTGCTCCTGCTCAACATGGCGGGCGCGTTGCTCGCCCCGCCGGCTCTGCTTCATCCCGGCACCGGCACGGCCTCCGTGGGCACCAACGGTGGGAACGACGACGACAGGGACGTCGACTTCTTCTTCTTCCGTTCCTGGTCCTCTACAAGAGCGGCCGCGTGCAGCGCTTCATGGGCACGGACACCGTGCCGGCCTCCACGGACCCGGACACCGGCGTCGCCTCAAGGGACGTCGTCATCGACGCCACCGCCGCCGCCGCCGCCGGCGTCTCCGTGCGCCTCTACCTGCCTCCTAGCCTCGTCACCACCACCAACCGCACGGCCGGCACCAACGACGACAGCGGTGGAAGTGGAAGCAGGCTGCCGCTCCTCGTGTTCTACCACGGCGGCGCGTTCGTCACGGAGTCGGCCTTCTCGCCGACGTACCACCGGTACCTGAACGCGCTGGGTCCAGGGGCCCGGGTGCTCGCCGTGTCCGTCGAGTACCACCTCGCGCCAGAGCACCGCCTCCCGACGGCGTACGACGACGCGTGGGCCGCGCTCCGCTGGACGCTCGCCAACACCAACGCCGGGATGACGGACCCCTGGCTGTCGCGCCACGCCGATCCGGCGCGGCTGTTCCTGGCCGGCGACAGCGCCGGTGGCAACATCGCGCACAACGTGGCGCTACGCGCGGGGCGGAGGGCCTACCGGGCGACGCCGGCGGTGCCGGCGCCACAGTCCGGGGCCTCGCGCTGCTCGACCCTTACTTCTGGGGCAAGCGCCCGGTGCCGTCGGAGACGACCGACGTGGACACGCGGCGGTGGCGCGAGCGGACGTGGAGCTTCGTGTGCGGCGGGCGATACGGGATCGACGACCCCGTGATCAACCCGGTGGCCATGCCGCCGGAGGAGTGGCGCCGGCTCCCCTGCGCGCGCGTGCTCGTCACCGTGGCGGGGCTGGACATGCTCAGCGCTAGGGGCCGTGCGTACGTCCACGCGCTCAGGGACAGCGGGTGGCCAGGCGAGGCGGAGCTGTACGAGACGCCCGGCGAGTATCACGTCTACTTCCTTAACAAGCCTGACAGCGACAAGGCGGCCAAGGAGATGGAGGTCGTGGTGAACTTCATCAATGGCGATCAAGTGAACATCAGAGCTTCAAGAATGGAAGCCTAACGAGAATCTCTGTATTTCCATGCATAGTAAAACCTCATGTTCAGAACCAGGATCTTCCTTGATCATGGTCATGGATTACCTAAACAGATTTTTTTTTTTTTTTCTTCAAAGCGCCTGGGACGGACAGTGATCTTGACCCGCCGTCGAACGTCTGCTGCGCTCCTTCCACAGGTTCCAGGCTGTTACCAGCACGACGGAATCTTCTTCTATGTTACCTAAACAGATTCTTCTTCCACTATGCTCAGATTCTTCCTCAATTGTAGCGAGCGTAAGTGTTTGATATCTCCCTTATTTTTATCGTGAATTGCACTATAAAAATAAGGGAGATGCTGATTTGCACTAACAAAAATAAGAGAGATGTGGGATTTGCACTATATATATAAATAAGGGAGACGTGAAACTCTCACGCTCACTACAATTGACTCGGTCACTCCAGAACAAGAGTAACCGGCTGTTCATGACCCAACAATTGCACTACAAGCTACGAACGAACAAACCAAAGCATGCGTTCTTGTCGTTTTAGGTCGATCGCACTACGCACTATGGATTGAACAAGGCAGCCTGCTTTGAAATTTTCGTACTAGCAACGAGAAACGACACCCTATTTACATGGTATATATATAATAGTTGCTCTTGGATCAGAAAACTGCCAGTGACCAACACGATGTACAGATGCAGAGCAACAATTGTCTATATACGATAAAATTAGTCCCACTCTGCAAAACTGCAGTGCATAGTGTAATCACCATAATAATCTAATTAACGGCCAAGCGCTGGAGATGATCCATGAAGACCTGGAAGCTCACATCATCTGTGAATATGACATCCCCTCCTGGTGCTGGAGGATTGTCATACGAGACCGATGGATTAAGCTTTGCCAGCAAAAATCGAGCCTGCAATTTTCAAAAGATGGTAAATCAAATATGAATGACATTCCTTCCATCCTCTTTTATTTTGATGTTAATGTATAGAACTTTATATTAGTAGAACTTAATAAAGTCAAAGTTTATATAACATGGTAGTTTCCATTGGCCACAATTTGGTGGTTTGAAATATCTAGCTATTTGATGAAAGCTGACCACATGGATTTCATCAAGAAAAAAGAACACAAGGAACATTGTTTTGGGTTTCCAGCTAATCAATGACCCATGAGTATCCCAGATATCGTGATCTGCTATTGGGTCTACATTGCAATTTTCAACTGAAAATTGGGCCACTAGTGAAAATTTAAAAAAGTACGATGAATTTGTGAACCTTATACAGTAGAGAGAACAAATGTTTGCAATGAATAGATACACACAAAGAAATTTCTTCAGGCAAAATGCAGAGTGTTGAAATAATCTAACAGAACAAACAAGAATAGAATATAAAAGAAATAACCTGAGAACCATATTGATCGCACACGACCAATCGGGGCACAGGAAAGCGTTCCTTGATTATGGCATCAGCTTCCTCCTGTGGAGCTTGCAACAACTGGGCAAATGACTGGACGCCACACAAGGTTAGTTGTCAGTTTGGTACACATCAGGATGTATATTGTACATAATGAAGCCCACTGTACGTAGATCAGCCTAGCAGCCTTATGTCTAAAGGCTATGAAACCATAGAATAGAAAGCTTAAGACTTTCCAAACATTTTGATGTAAAGGCACACTGATAGCTTAAATTAACCTTATTTGTACCCATATGTACAAATGTATAGAATAAAAGCTACATGAAGCTCAGTAGACCAAATCTAAATATATTACCTCATGGCCTTCTTGATATTGGTAACCAGCCTTTCGCCACTGTGCAATTGTTATCCCATGGAATATGACAACAGTAAAATAAGAATCCAACAAAAGGATCCTATCAGCTGCAATTGCAGTTACATCCAACAGAACTGGCTCTGGACCTGATTGGAGTGAATAAGATATGAGTGATGGCTGGATCATCACAACTGCATTTGATACATTCTCTCTGTTTAATATCATTGTGAAATATGCAGTTTCATCCGACTGTTGTTAAAACCTGCATGGGAAGTAAAATAATCAGTGCACCAAGTGTGATTCATGATCTGTTGATCAGAATTGCTCAGTAAATGAGGAAAAATGCTTTACCTGAACAAACTGAGATCGTCTCAAATTAAATATAAACTGGGGAAATATCGACAGACGAGGGGATAAACTGAAAGATGAGGGTGTTTCTTTTGTGATAGTCTCCAAATTTCGAACATAAACTAATCAATGCTCGATCAAGCCATCTTATCGGGTCAAAATCAGCCTGAAAGAAGCATTCAGATTATACAATTATTAAGGCTCCAAAACAGAAATAATAACTACAGCAAGCTGGCAAGATTATATTACTGCACTATATTCATCATAGTGTGATACTTCCTCCGTTTCCAAATTGTAGTTCACTTTTAGCTTTTCTAGATACATTGCTTTTATTATGTATCTAGACATAGTGTATAACTAGGTGCATAGCAAAAGCAATGTTATCTAAAAAAAAGCTAAAGTGAACTACAATTTGGATCGAGGGAGTACCATTTTTCCAAGTGAAATAAGTTCATCTATCATGTATGTGCTAATGGTAAAATAATTTAGTACATGTTGTCAAGTACCTCAGCTTCCATCTTAAATGAGACCAAGCGTGCCATGACTGCAGCAGCTGCCTCTTGATCAAAGCCATCTATAAGTTCCTAATAAAGCACATGTAATCCAAGTTTAACAAATATTATATTTGTTTTTAAAATGGACACAATGAGAGAGAGAAAAAACAGGCAATATCTGCCAACAAATTAAGCAGAAAATGATTGTGATCAACAAAGTAAGGAAAGCTGGACTAAAACTTGCCTGCACACCACCAGAACCAGCAACCCATCTTCTAGAAAGTGTAGTGGATCGCAATCTCATCTGCCCCTCATGATGCTGGTAACTGCATGCAATGCAACACCTAAGTCAGTCACATACCATTCTTTGACTGTATTTGGTTTTTTGCCTAAAAATGAAGGGGCCAAACAGATTCCCTACTAGGTTAGGAATTGAAGTAGAACTGATTGCTTGCTGATTGACCAACACCAACCGAATCTGGCCCATCCTTCTTTGCAATATCAAATACTAAACAGAGTGATGTTTTCCTGTCTAGACCACACATCTTCCATGCATTAGTGTTTCCCTGACCTACAACTGTATCTGAGGATAGAGGACTTTTCTGCAGATAAAAGGATCAGATGTATAGTGTTATTCCAAAAAAAAAGATTGACGATATGCAACTGATACACGCTATACCTTCTCCAGGGAAGTACAAGGTCCAATAATTCCTTGGATTTTGACATCCTTTGAGCAGTTAATCTCGAATATACCACTGCGTAATATAATTTTATACACGCCAATCAGAACGCTCAAATTATTGATGAGCTAAGACAAGTTATTAATTACCGTGAAAAGAGTATTTACTTGAATGACAAATCAAGATCATTATCACTTGACTGAAAGATGCGTCGAAGTGAGTCTTTAAAAACAGAATGACCAAAACTTTCTGCAAGCACAACTATTCCACCAGTTCTATCCACAGCAACCTTCATCTCAGCAACACCAACCTAGAAACAGAATATAAACAAGAATTTTTAATTCAAAAGCAAAATGCACACTGAACTAAAGGAACTGAGACAGAACTGAGATTTACTAACTATTGGTGATTTGTTCATTACCATATTTCAAATGGCAAATCATATGACAGTTTTTGTTGCAGAAACTACTATATACAAAGGACAAACCTTTATCAACAAATTTAGCAACTAATTACTTGGTGGCTGAATGTTCAAACCAATTACAACATCAGAAAAAGAATGTAAGTTACTTTACCAGATTGGGTGAAGCACTGAGTTCATATGCACATTGCACGAGCCTAAAGTTTCCGTTGATTGCTCATTATATTCAGATAGTGGCTTGGTGAGAGAAAAAAAAAATGCTTGTGCAATATAAGTCTGTGATATTGTATATCAATTTTTCTTCAATTCTTAACTAAAACATAAAAAACAAGCAAAAAAACTATTTTTCATCAAAAAAAAAAAAAGAACAGAACAAGGGCCTCAATCAACATGCTAATGTTTGATCTGAACTCTAAGAGGAAAAGAAGACAACAAACCTGGTCAAGTGCACAAGCAAATAAATCAAGTACATGGCCTTGATTCACAAGCTGCTTAGAGATATCCTCGTAGAATTTAACAGCTTTGTTATAAAGTGGGGCTGAACCTTTATCGAGGTCTTTGTGCGTTTAATTGGTTCTGATAGGGACTTGGATACGATCTGAAATTTGGAAAAGAATATCATTATAATACATACATTAGAAAGCATAAGCAAGAAATAACTAATGGCAATTCTTTAAGTCCATGATGTTTGAGACAATCAGACTCTCGAGGATAAACAATATTCAAAGGGAATTTAGTGCCAAGTACATGCTTAAGGAGTGGAATATCTCCAAGGAATTAGCTATGGATAGGAGCGCTTGGAGACTAGCAATCAACATGCTTAAGTTGTTGCTTGTGCCTACATTTCCCTGATGGCATATCACTAATTTGCATGTAGTGAGAAGTTGAAAGAAAGCAAGCTAAAATGGTATTCAACTTTATCTGGAAACAAACCATGCTCCATTGATCAAATATAAGCAGAATAGACAAACTGCATAGAAAATTGGGAATTGGATAAGTTTATTATACTTCCACTACAGATATGAAGCACAAAATTATATTATATCCAGAACAGCAGAGCATAGAGCAAGCTACAAAATCCACAAAATTTCCATCAAATGAACCTGAACTCCAAATATGCACAGCCCTGTAACAACACTAGTTGTAACAAAGTTTCTTAAAATTAATCCAATCAACTTGGGTCATTGCATGAGGTTTTCATACAACTAGACTAGTCATGTGGGGATAAACTCTAGCTGTTAGACAGTACCAATCCAAACGTAAAAGAAACAGTGATTATAAACGGAAAGATAAAAAACACATTATTACAACAACAACAACAACAACAACATAGCCTTTTGTCCCAAGCTAGTTGGGGTAGGCTAGAGATGAAACCCACAGGAAACAAGTATAAAAGAAACACAAAAATAGGGCACAAGACAAAAGATAGAGTTAGGGGGTAAACAGGAAAAGAAACAAAGGTCACGGTTAAAAAGAGAGTAGAGATAGGTTTTGTTACTCTAGGAGAATGATCATAAACACCACGAACTATACATAATGCAACTGCTACGGTTACGCAGCGGCAGCAGTATCACAGGTACCATAGCAGTAGAAGCAGGCCTGTGTTGGCAAGGTCACAAGGATTTGGAGGCCACCTTTTTTCATGGTTATGATAAGCTTTCCTGGTACCAAAAAGATTATAGCTTTTCTATATTCCATAATAGCTAATAAGTTTCCTAGGATAACTTGTTTTTGATATCTTTATCTAGTTAGGATGGTTATTAACTTACTATAGAATGATTTATCAGTATCCACTATCCTGTTAGATGAGTCTCTATACAAGGAAGCCTATGCCACTGTTGTAATTGAGAAAGAAGAAACCGTGATTCCAATCTTAGCTTTCTCCCTTGCCACTGGGAGTGCCAACACGACCTGGCCATCCTAGCATCTAAGTATACAGCATTTGTGAAGCTAAAGAACACGATATTTAAAAAAAGAAAGAGAAATTGACTTACAGAACCAGGTCCCTCTGTAGATGGGCCACCTACAAATGCCATAATTCTAGCACCTGATCCAGGAACACAAACCCCCAAGAGACTAGCAGCAACACTTAATGCAACTCCAGTACACCTTGACGAACGTTTATCAGCTGGAACAGGCCAAGGGTCCTTTTGCAGTTCTTCTATTACCTACAGAAAAAGGGAAACAGTGTCAACAGCGTAATGATGGAAAAGAATTTTAGTATGTCACTTAAGAGTGATAATTTCACAGTGTTCCACATTTTGATGTGCTACAGAACTTTGCCAATCTCCCTGACCAATGTATCACAGTTTTATAATCAAGCAGAGCTCTTAACTGAATTCAACACAAACTCGCACTCAGAGGCAGGCAACAGGAACCTAGCAATACTCTCTGCTGAGAGGCCATCCCTTTGCCCTCGCGATTACACCTGTTGTGGGTTTAGTTTTCCCAGCAAAGAAACTCATTTGGTCCAGAATTTGCTCCTTTGTAACTTCTTTTGTCCCTTTGAACACATATGACTTTGGTAACAAGCCAAAACCCAATTCATGCACCTACATAAATTAAATCTCTGTATTAGTTGTTTACCAGTGCATTCAGCAATGGAGTATCACTATAAGAGATGATAATGACCTGAACATATGTCCCAAAAGTAATAAATCCAACAAGGGATTGATCTGGCAACAGTTCAATTGCTTGTGCTAAAGCAGACTTCAAATAGCCAATCTCCTCCTCAATCATACATGTATCAACAACAAAGAGGAAGACTGGAGGCGCCACAGGACCCGTTTCAGAAGTGGATGCGTACTCAACAGTGGTATATTGAGGAAACAGCTCAGCAGGGAGGTTGTTTTCTGAAATAGAGTTGTAATGCTGGGGAAATGGTTGCGCTTGAAAGCAGAACGGACAGACCCAAATCTTTGCAACAAAATCAACAACTGAGAAAGGGTTGAGAATCGAACGGCACATGCGGCAACGGAGAGGGGCATAAGGAAGAACAGGAATGGAAGGATTTGGCTTTAGGGGAGTATAAATGGCAGAAACAGGAACGACACAGTTAGTAGCATCCTGCTTTGTGCCTGGTATAACATTCCATGTCATTCTTATCCCATCCTGGGTCTCAAGGTCCAGAAACTCAGCCATTTTCTGTAATCAAGTGGCTATAGCGGTAGTTTCTTCAAACAGAACCTCTCCAGCCTGTAATATAACAGCCAATTCAACACTGGGTTAAATCGGAGAAAGCCAAACACAACAGAGAAAACAGAAGACAATTGATATAAACAAATCAAATTAACTATATAGGCTACTGATTTACAGGGAGTATAAGTTATAGTGAACTTCTCAATTTTGAAACAACTGAAGCACACACTCCAAAGATTAATGATAGAAGTGGTTCTACAATGAGTGTCAACTATTCCTGAACCGAAAGTTAAAAACAAATAAATAAACTATTCCTGAACAGAATGTAAACCTGAATTCTATGATATCAGAGATCCCTTTTGAAAATTTATATTACTAAGCAATATTCAGAGCTAATAAGTGGAGATCTCTACGAAGCCATCACCACCTGAGGAGAAGGTTGAGCATGCATATATCATAAGGAATATAGGTTGAGTCCCCGTATAATTTATATAAAAAGGATACATTAACTGTGAAATAACTGAATTGCAGTACACTACAGCACAGCAGACCAGCTCGCAAAAGGATTGGGGTTGGAGCATCAATTCCAGCAAATAACCGAGTTCGATTGCTCACAGCAATTTTGTCGCAGACCAAAACGCAAATCTCAGACACTGATTCAAGCAAGGTAGGGCTTACTTACTTACCCACCAGAAGGCGAAATCAACCCGCGCCCGTATGGATCTCCACTCCAACGAAGAGGACTGAGCGAACTAACTCCACGGAGGAGCGCTGATGGGGTTCGCTTCGGTGGAAGGGGGTTTCGGAGGTGGTATGAGGCTGGGGACCCTGGGTGGGAGGTGTCGAGGGGACTCGCCCGCCGCGGGCGCGGCGAGTGGAACGGGTGGAGGGAAGCCGGCGAGAAGCACTGGAGCGGACAGGGACGGCGATCGGTGGTAGCCTCTGCTCGCCCGTCGCCGAGGAAGTACCGGAAGTTTTGGATGACAGCGAGGAGTTGCAATTGCGAGTTCTCTTCCGAGTTCCGAGCAGGCCGTTTGGACTTGGATTCCTTCCTCCGAGAAGAAAACTTGACCGGCCCAGCAAGTTTTTTTTATATAAAATGTACCTGTATATTAATTAAGAAAGATAGAATAGTACAAATATAGGAACACAAACAGTAAAAATGAAACTTCGACGTCAAGGAACGCTGACTCCGGATGCTGCAAAAGTAGAACCTATTGCCGAAAAAGAAGCTCCATCGCACAACGGATCTGGACCGCCCGCCGAGACGCCAAACGCTTAGATGAGCGTAAATTGTTCCCGAATGCCCATAGGTCGTCCAAGTCCCGACCTTCGTTGACCTTGGATGCAAGCTTGTTGTTGACGACCACCGCTGGCCACCGCGAGCTTGATCCATCCTCTTATCTTCCACAACACCGCAACACCCTCCGCACCCTTGAAACACAAGGCCGACGACTCCTTCTCACCACGAGACGAAAAGCCGTTGTTTAATCGACTCTTTGTAGATGAGCCGACTAAGTCGGACTCCACCTCCATGTACTCGCCGACGGGTTTGGAGCAGAGCACCCCGAGGGGGGTTGCCTTGCTAACAGAGGAGAGCCAAATTCAAGCCAAATTGCAAATAAGCTCATGTGTGTTATAATAGAAGAAAAAAATCTATCAATGGCAAAAGAACAAAAATATATCTATTTATATTTTCCCCAAAAAAAAAATCTAATTATATTTTATCCTTTCTATAAAAATATAAAAGTTGTTGGTATATTTTATTTCGTGATGATCATGAAATCCATAATACTCCATTTGTTGTGCAATATAGTGTATTATAGAGATTTTAGGACAACTATGTTCTGCGTGTTGACTTTCTATAAAAATCTAAAAGTTGTTGGTATAGAGATTTTTTGGTACATCTATTTTGCTACGCATCTAGATATAATATGTCTAGAGACGTAGTAAAATTAATGAACAAAAAAAGTCAAAGCTACTTATAATTTGAATTGGAGAGAATATCAAACATTAATACAAAACGTTAGAAACTTAAAATCTATAATTTATTTTATGATGACTAAGACATCTATATATAAGTTAATGTTGGCAATACTATATTGTTCTATCAAGCCTCAAAATTAAACCCAATGGATGAGAATAACTTTTGTTTTCAATCGTAAATATATAGTATATTAAACTAAATTAGAAAAAAATACTATTAAATAGCTTCAATGCATCATTAGTAATGTTAGGTTTAAACAAAATTAGAAAAATATTAATATTAGGGTTAAACTAGAAAAATACTAATATTATTAGGTTTAAACTAAATTAGAAAAATACTAAAATTAATTTAACCTTTATGTATTGCTGATAATATAGATATATACTATTAAATAGTTTTGATGCATCATTAGTAATATTAAATTAAATAATTAGTCAGTAGTCATCAAGAGAAATTTTAAATAGATTCATTATACCTTATTCTTTGCGTACAGATAAACATCGCACATTTCATATTCCATAATAATTCTATCAAATACGAGATCTACAATTAATCATATAGAGGAAAATACCGAAAATGAATTCAAATACTTCCATACTTGGTCCGCAATGGAAACCGATATATGAATATGGATATCCATATTACAAGTTTTGGTGTACAGAGTGTAGGATAATTCGGATAAATATCTGTTTCCATATTCTATCCATACGGCCCGTCGTGGTATGCTCAATCGGAATCATATATGGTTGAAATGCAGCTGTCGGTTTTGATCAGATGAGAACCTTACATCAGTAGGGTACACTGTTGAAAGAACACGACTATTTTGAGGAAATTCCCCATGAACCTCTTGCTACAATGTCGTCACTGTACAGTATTCTGGTTTCTTTATCATCAAGTGAAAATCCTCGTATAAGCTGCTTCATTCATCTTCTTCTCGCACAAATGTTAAACACAATACTACTATCTAGCGATATCTAGCATGTTCTGGAAACAATATTGTCAGGACGTTTGACCAAGCTACAGCCCGTAGCTAGCTGTGGATATACTCCTACATCGTGTTCGGTTGCAATTGCAAAACGAGGCATTTCGTGTGCCTCACAAATCACGGAGGCCCGCATTACCTGTTGTCGTCGATCATGTCTGGTTATCCTGCAACTTTTGTGCCACTCATGGGGCAAAAAAACTGCGTCATTGTCGTGGCTCTTAATACGTTTACACTTTACACTGTCGACGTCAACATCATCATCTCCCTGAGCTGCTGCCATTCATACTGCATCCTAGCAAACATTCAAAACCTACAAAACAATTTTTCGCGGTCGGGCTGTTCACCCGTTTTTCACAACGGCAACAATTTTCATCTCGTTTCAGTTAATTTGTTGATGAATTAGTGCAATTCGATATTGCAATAATCAGGCATTCAGGTGCCTCACTCACTGAACAAGCAATCGACTGGCACTAATGGCTCACCATGCACACCGGCCTGCATGCAAACACGTGCAGTGACACGAGCCCTTCATCTCTCAGAGCCATGGCCACCAGTCACCACCGCCGTCGGCATCCAATGCAAGCCAATAATTATACAGCTTCGTGCCTCGATCGCTCTCCCACCACCTCTCTGTCTCTGCCTCACCATCCCATCGTCGTCTCGAAGCTCTGTTCCGCACCACCGACGGGGCGCACCGACGACATGATGTCCCACCACCGCCTCGGCCGCGTCGTCAGCGACATCACCTCCCGCTCAGTGACGACGACGGACCACAGCCTCCACCACCACCACCACCACCAGAGCGCGACGACGACGACGAGTAGCAGCAGCAACGAGGGCGGCAACGTCGGCAAGGCCACCAAGCAGAAGCTCTCGCTCCTCATCTCCAGCGTCGTCGCCTGGACAAGAAGCGAGAGCAGCGGCGAGACGGGCAGCAGGGAGAAGAACGGCAGCAGCAGGACGAAACAGCAAGCCAACGGCGGCGGAACTGGCGGGAGAAGACGTCGAGGCCTGGACATAGTCCTGGCGGTGCGGAAGTACGTCGTGGCGATGGTGGACCAGCTCCTCACGTCGTCGTCCTACTCCGGCAGTAGCAATAGCAGCCGGCCGGACGCGGACAGGCGGCGGAACGGGAACCGGCCGCACACGTTCACCTCCGGGCGCCATGTCGTCGCCGGGGGTAACGCCGCCGCCCACGCCCAGTCGTCGTCCAAGCGGCACAGCAGGGGGCGGCTGTCGTCGGCGCCCGCGTCGCTGCGAGGGTCGCCCGCCACCAGCGGGCACCTCTCCGTGGGGAGTCGGTGACCAAGGCGTCGTCGGAGGTGAGTACGATGGAGGAGCTGCAGAGCGCCATCCAGGCCGCCATCGCGCACTGCAAGAATTCCGTCGCCGCCGCCGCCGGCGACACGCAGCAGCAGCGTAAATGTTGAGGCGGCGGTGGCGCGCGTCTTTGCGTGCGTGACACTTCAAGGTGCGCTAGCTGTAACTGTAAGTCCGTACGTCACGAGCAAATGTAAATCGTACTACGTGGCTCGGGCCATGGCCGTGACGAGTTTAATGGTTCGGCGTGTGTTCATCGGTAATTCGATCGGTATGTGTAAATTATATAAGCAGCATGCCAGCCAGCATGACTGAAAGGAGAGAAAAAATGACTCAAATTTCTAGCGAATTTGTGTTCTTTGTGAATTGTCACTAGTACGTAAATGATTTTACAAGATGCCGTCCAAAAATTAACCGTGACGGGCGTCCCGTTTGCCCATCACAGTTAATGCCCCGACTAACCATGGCGGACATTTGTTATTTACGGTGGAGGGGCTTGTTGACGAGCTCGATCCAGTGGAGGCCCACTCGCGGTGGCGGTGCACGGGCGTATCAAGGGCGGATCCGTGGTGGCGGCACCGACGACGCGATGAAGGCCAGCATCTAGGACCGGCTGAACCTAGGTTAGGTTTCTTTTTTTTTAAATTATTTACCGTGACAGCATAAAAACGCGTCGACCATACCATGGTGGTGGACGCCTTTTGCCCGCCACGGTAAATGTAAAACGCACGCCAAAAAAAAATAAATCTTGTACTAGTGTTTAAGGCACTGCGTGGGGACGTGTGGGCTCCTCATGGGATTTGAATCTAGTGATATCAGCTGAATTCAACTGTTCGATCATTGTTTCTATATATATGACTGGTTTAGAACTTTTAATGCAAAGAAGAGAGGCATCCCCTTCCATCACGTGTGTGATTTCTTATGAAATCTATAAATGTATTACGAGACCAAAAGTACCTTTTTCTTGACGAGCTAGCTAGAAGCCAGACCTTATTTTTTCATAGGTCAATGCAAGGGCGTGCAAAACCCTATTTTTGTTTTGATATACGAGACACGTATGCCCAGAAGCAGTATGGTTGGCGACAATCATCACCGTAATGAATTCGAAAGCTTCTTCCACCAGCAGGCCGTACTGGCCTGGTCTGGAGCACCCCATTTCAGCCCAGATGGCGACCGTTTCTGGTTCGGCTGTGGTCTCGCTATGGACTAGAGACGGATTGTCAAGTAGGCCAGCCAGTCGCCAGTGATTTTTCTCACAAAGATCGGTCAGCCAGTAAGCGGTACCAAAGAAGATTCTTTCTCACAAAGATCGCCAAAGCCCGCATGTAGCAAGCCGAACAGGCTCATCCCCTGCTGCACCAATGGATTCGATAAGAACAAGGCAAACGCTAAACACCATGGAGTAGTGGTTTCAGGAGACAGAGCATATAGGACAGGGTACTCGACCTACAGTACATCGATAGCAGCACAAAAGGAATATACAATGCAGCATGTATATGTGCTCAGCGCGCACTATTTGCACTGTCTAGACTCTAAATATGCATCAAACTTCGTGCTACCGTTCAGCACGAAACAACGGTTGCATTGATTGTGTTATGTATTTTGCTCATCTCACATTGTCTCTCATGGACCACAACCTTTTTCTCTCCAAACCACCAGGTGCCTCTGTAAGCACCTCTCTAGCTCTATGAGCTTACACTTTTCTATACTCTCTCCTCCACTGTAGATTGTTGCCGATGTGACATTTTGAAGCCAACGTCTATGTTGGAGCATTGGGGACGGCCTAAGCTGGAGCTTCGAAGGTTTCAAATTTTGTTTCGTTAGCAGAATTTGTAATAAATTAGCTCAAGAAGAAGAGTGTGCTCATTCGATATCCTGAGCAAAATTCTTAGGTGGAGGAGTAGCTTATAACCCCACCTGAATTATGGGATATTGAAATCAGTTATTGTAATCTTTCTTTTGATTAATCAACAAAGCACGGTTTCTTAAAAAGGACTAGAGATGCATTTGGTCGAGAAGGAACCAAAAGGATCAATTCTAGTTTTGTGAGGTGAGATGGTCGTTTCATATGTTTAGTTGGCAGATGAGGACTTACTTGTTATGTGTTTGGATGGAGGGATATGGACGAAGAGGGTACAATACTATTTGAGATGCATTTAGACATTCGCCAAGCAGGATCTGCATGTCATCCTTCTTCCACACCGCTACCTCCGCGATTGCGGTTCCACATTGCCCCGGCCCCGCCCCCCATCCACCATCACCTTAGCCATAGCTGCCCCGGCCCACAATGATCCCCCAACCTTAGTTATCGAGACCACACACCATCGTTCTACATGCTTCCCCTGTTCAAGACCAACCACGATCCCATGCGACGCGCCCACCACCGCAAGATTCGCCATTCATCCCACCCGGCGCGAGGCCCAAACTCTTGCGGCCTCGTGGGTCCACGCTTAGGTGGAGTTTGTGCCAAGGTGACACCACCCAGCCACTAGGAAGACGAGAAAGACAAGGAGAGACACGTGGATAGAAAAAAGACATTGTCAACAAGTCTAGTAGCAAGGTGATCTACTACTAGGTCTCTCAAAGACACACAAGAGGCTACAACTACTCTAGTTGAGCTAAACTAGTGAATTCTACCACTAAATTATAACTACAACTAGAGAGGTACACAAAAAAATGTATACGAATGTAAAGCACACTACTGTGAGTAGACAAACAATTGTGCAAGAGGGCGACAATGATGTATCCCCGAGGTTCGGTTGCTTGTCGGCAAACTTATGCCCTCTTGAGGTGAGTCTTAATGTGATGATTCACGCACTAACAAACCACTCAAGCTTGACCTTCTTCTGCTACTAGAATTGTTGTTTGTAATCCCTCGTGGGGTGAGCAATCCACACGTCGGCTCATAGGCCGCAGAGGTTGGGTCTAAGTGCTTTCATTGCCGGCTCCTCACCTAGCTTGGTTGAACAAGATCTTGACTGCTAGTTTGGAACGCGATTGTTCCAAACCTACAGTGAGAATCGTTTTTATCGCCCTTTGTATTCTTAACTGATAGTGATACATTAATTATCACCAATAGTTTTAATAAACCCATAGATGAAAATGTTGTTGAAGAAAATACTGTTTTTTAGTAGTGGCTACTCATTTAAGCTGAGTCTCAATATCTAGTCAGCTTCCCTCTATGGTATTAATTAATCATTTATTGCCTATAGCATTTATTATAGATTTTGAATTTTATTTGATTTTATTAAAATAAGGTTGGGCCAAACACAGATTAATTCAACAAAATTTTTTTTTTTTTAGATAAAGGATGAATCATCCGGCCTCTACGTCCGAGGCGTACACAGATTAATTCAACAAAGATTAATTCAACAAAGATGGCTAGCTCATTTTTTGAATGAACAGAGGGGCTTTTAGCCCTCCACTGAATATATTAATAAAAGTTAAAGCAAGTTAGTGGGAGTGACAAAGGAAAAGAAAGCAACGCTACAAGTTACAGAGTTTCAAGGGATAGCTAGCTCATTATCATTGGCTAGGATTGGTCTAGATAATTGATATATACCACGCAACAAGATAGCTGTACATGTCCTCGCAACTCATGGATATTCTTGCTAGCTAGCAGTAGCATATGAATCGCGCAACCATTTCCCATCACAGTTTTTCTTCACTGAATTCAAAAGTTGCAGACATCGCATTTGTACAGGTTGACTGGTTGAGACAAGCACACACGAAACTAATATTCCTACCAACTACACAGCTGGCGAGAAAAAAAAACGATCAGTTGACCCACAAACCAAAGAAAAAAAATCTGTTACACTCCAAAATGACAAAAAAAAAAAAGGACAGAAATTATATTGTTGACGGAACTGGTGGTCTTAGATTTCTTGCGCCCCCAACCGGTGACAGATATCAGGAGTTAGACGGTGAAAGATCAATGGCTCAATGCTACAACTCTCTGCAACACCAAATTTTCCTCATGCTCCAGTTTAGTGCCGCCCTAAACCTTCAAATGCAAGTGACGGTCATCTGTGGCTTCACTCTGCTGCCCTCCATGCTCTCCAAGATCCTGCCAAGAGTACACATGCTATCAGTAAAAAAAAACATAGTTAATTTAAACTGAAAGAAGTGCCAAGTCAGTGCTCGACAAGCGAGGGACATGGGAGCAAGTCAAAAGCAATTTATTTATAGTACAAAATGCCATGCATGGTGGTCAGTGCGCGCGTTGTGATTATTACCACGTGAGCGTCAGCGGCGGACGCGGCGGCGTCGGCCCCCTTCTTGTGCGCGTGCGGGTGCGGCGCCCTCGTCTTGATCCCGAGCATCTCCTTCCACCGTGCATGCCCGCGACGGCCACCACGGTCGGCGGCGTCCGGCGCGCGCAGCAGCTCGTCGCGCAAGGTCGTCGGGGGCCCCGCGCGGCGCCGCCTGATCCCGCAGCGGCAAGATGCGGCCCTTTGGAGAAGAGCTGGTCCGCGTCCATCATGGGCCGGCTGCCCGCCGGCGAGAACTCGAAGAAGTCCGCGTCCGCGGCGCGGCCCGGTGGTGGCCTCGGCGGCGGTGGCTCCAGCGCGAAGTCGCTGGAGAAAGACATCCGCGGCGGCGCCATCGTCAGATGCTGGCGAGCCTGCGGTGGTTGCTCCGGGTTGTACGACATGTCGTCAACACTACCGTGCCATTTGACACGCTAGCTAGCTCCAGCTGATGAGTTACGACGAACAGACGGAGACTCGATGTGCCAGTGGGAGGAAAGGAGTGTGAGCTAGTAAGACTGTGAGGTTGGCTGGTGGCTGCGAGCGATGTTATATAGCTGGAGCTTGCCTTCAGTGGGAGGATGAATGGAGGAGTGTGAGACTGAGGGTCGTAGGGAACGGCAGGGTTGTTTACGCAAACAAACATAACTGCATGCGTGCGTCAGTGCAGTGAAACGGACGGTGGTAATTTAGGGACTCCCGTACGTGCTGCAGTGTGATTTGTTGAATTGTTCTTACGGCAACTCCTAGAGAGGATGGATTGACTGCGGCCTGTTTACGTGTCCCGGTGGCAGCCAGCCAGCAATGCAGGTGTGTGTGTGTCAGGTTCTGGCTGGGAGATAATCCAAATTAAACATTTGTGTATACTAATAAACTGTATGTTGACTGAAACAATGGAAGAGGAAATAAAACAGATTACTGCGCCAAGATATTACAGTTGATTCCTCATTCCGTTGACCTTGCATGTAATGTACCTTATGCATACTACGCGTCGATCGGCTTCGAAGACTTTAACTGGTTTTGACACTAACTAAAAAATACGCAAGTCAAAATCTCGGGCAAGCTATAGTCATATGGCCGGGGCGGCTTCGAGCTTTGACTTTGCTCCATTTGCAAAAAATAAAACAGTTTCACGGTCAGGAATGCAGCAGGACCCAAGGAACAGATAACAGCCAGCTGTGTGGTTCTACTTTACATTGTTCTGAATTGAATGTCGTCCGTGCGCGTGCATATGTGTGCAACTCCCAAACTATTTTTGTTTCATGTCAAAAAAAAAAAAAAAAAAACTTTTTGTTTTGCGAATTTGTCTCTCCAAAAAGGAATAACGACATTCTATTAAATTTATGCGTGGCTCAAACGTCACCGTTAATCACTAATTTACGAAAGCGGCGGTAAATGGCAACCTATGTTAATCATTATTTATGGAGGCGACTGTAAATGTCCGCCTTAATTTACGAAAGCGGCGGTAAATGGGGGCCTATGTTAATCATTATTTATTTATGGAGACGACTGTAAATGCCCGCCTATGTTAATCCAAATGAAAAAAAGAGAAAAGAGCCTAGCGAACTAGCCCGAGCCTCGATCTGGGCCGCCTACCATTGACGTTGTCATGTCCTGTCTCCTTGTATCTTCTCCATCCCCATTGACGACCCCATCCTAGTCGTCCTCGATCTAAGCTTGATGATGCCATTGAGGTAGTTGCTCTGGCTGTAGGTATCTTGTGGAGGTTTAAAATGCTTTACTCCCTCTGTCTTGAAATATGGTGTATATTCTGACATTTGAAAATTGTCATGTGCAATATAGTACATCCAGAGAACATGAAGATAAGATTCACTTAAATAAAAAAAACATTATATTGAGACTTCATCATTTAATCAAAGGAAATATCAAATTTCAATAGATTAGAAAGGTAAGCGAGCGGTAATGCATCTATTACATTTCCTCTTATTTTGTCTATGAATGGGCAAATTGCGCTGTATTTCAGGACGTAGTGAGTAAGTGTTTGTTTTCTTGGTTTAAGTACTTTTGGTCTTGGGTGCCCGAATCAGGCCGCAAATGATAACTGGATTGGATGGATATAGGGGTAGATTAGCATAGATCAATGAGAGATTATCACGAACAGCAATCGGGTAGTTCAGAGGAATTTCGAGTTCGAGATATGAGTTCAGATTTCAAAATGATCGATGCCGTCACCAAGACGGTTACAAGGGTGTTATACTCCCCCACCCAGACTCGCACCGGGCTCACCCGAGCACATGGCCCATCTACGCCAAAGCCCAAAACAGGACACACACAATCTAGGACCACGACGCTAGCCACCATCTTGAGTCGCCTTTGCTGTTGACGGACGCTTGACAATCCTTCTCCCCTAGCAGGTCTTGACAATATGCCACCTTCTGCGTTGTATTGAACTTATACTGCCTTTTAATGCAATCGAAAGAAAGTGGGGAGAGCCTAATTAACACTCAAAAAAAATTCCAGAGAGAGAGAGAGAGAACAATATACAGTATGAATAGTGGCGGAGCCAGAAATTATACTTTAGGGGCGGCCAAAACCAACATGTAAAAACTAAGTGCAACTCAACTTGTTAGTTTCCTAATGGTGATTGTCCGGGTTAATTCATTGACATCAATGGGTGCTAGCAATTTCTTATATGTATCCTAGGTATTTTTTTCAGTGATAAGTGATATGCCTGTTGACAGAAGACGTCTAGGGTGACTTTGTAAGTATTGAGTATCAACTCTGTCTTTTAGTGATGATTTATATCCACTAGTTGTATTTTATTATATAGAAGATATTAATAGGTATATTATAAGACAAGAATTTTGTATAATCTCACTCTTAATATAAATAAAAAGTATTGAATTATGTGAGTGAGAGAAAGTCTCTCCGACAAACTTGCTTACAGATGCTCAATAACAAACGAGAATAAGAACAAAGTATTTTTGGTGCAACGTAAACCACTATAACTTTTCTCAATATATTAGCAGTTATATATTTTGACACTATAAGGAAAGCTAAAAATAGGAAAAAGAAACAAGCAAGCTAATCTTGCCATCAGGAACAAACGGGCTAATCTTGACTCGTTCAGGAGAAAATTTCTAAGCCAAAAAGAAATTAGGAAGGAACTTAGGGTTATGTCTTGCTTATATATTATACTAGTAATTTTCTTTCTTGCTGCGCAATATTAGGGGGGGGGGCCATGGCCCCGCCTCCGCCATCGCTGCTCGCACCGGGCGCCGCGGGCTGCGTCGCCCCGCCGGCCCCTCATCTCCCTCACCACCGCCACGGCGCCACGTTGGCCTTCCTCGTCACCTCCTTCCCGCCGCCACTCATCACCTCCTTCCCGCCGTTCTAGCTGCTGCTGCGTATGAATTGTATGAGGTCATATGGTCGATTTCTTTTAGTTTGACCTAAGCTAAGCTTGTGACGTTTGGCACAATGGCACACCAACATCAGCGCATGGGCAATTTCGCCATGTGATGTGGCAGGCAGGCAGCCCGGCTTGATATCCATTACTAGTGGAATGCGCGCGCCCTTGCGCGCGGAATTCATAGGCAAATGCTGGGCAAAAGATGTGGTTTTGGCATGGATCAGGAAGAGGAAAAGAATATGATTGCATTGGACATGATCATATATCATAGAGTGATTACACAAGGCTTGCGATGATTTACGCATTGCTTAGTAGCCGGTAACATGAGTAACCCTAAGCCCTAAGTCGGATGGTTAACAATATAGACAATCTGAGCATAACTGCACAAATTCTCGTTCTTGCGCAAGGGTCCCAGTCTTTTCATGGCGAGGTGGTTGAGACAACCGTTTCGTGTTTTAGGCTCCATCAGTCAAAGAGGTTGCTTGTCCATGGACACCGCGATGTGGATGCTGGATAATCTGGTGGATGGTGGATGAATATCAGACGGCTGGCGTGTGAATTAAACCAAAAAAAATATGGAGCATGCTTGTGATAAGGGAACTGTTGGAAGGAGCACACATACATGGTCTAGTACCTTTAGAGCAGCACCATCAAGAGCACGATAGTTCCAATACTCAGATATGACACATGGTGCAATAGTAGTGAACCTGCATCGCAATGGCCCTGTTATTATAATCTAAAACTACACAAGATCATGTCAATTTAAGTTCCTGATTGCCTGCATGATAGAGGGAAGAAAGGTTATGACCCATATTGAGATTCTGTGCTCTAGCTGCAAAAGGGTCATTTGATAGATAAAAAGGCAAAAATTACGTAAACGAAAAAGAGACATGTATGTAATTTTGACAGACTACAGATAATCTTTGCAGCTGATGAGGCCATCGTTAAATTAAAGGTATGGACAAATTATATCGTAGGATACAGAACAGAGGAATGATATGAAATAATCAATCACTAACAGAGGTGTTTTACGCGAACTGGAATATACTACTTTTGACCTCTGATTTGTTGCCGAGACACAGATGTGCGAGATAAATCCATGTAGCACCAAAGATATATCAAGATACTGAAGAATAATCTATTATCTAGTAGTTGAGGTTGCCCATAGATACCATCCAGTACATCCTAAACATAAATAAATAGACAGTAAATATGCTACTTGTTGGAATCAGTTCAATTTCGAAAAAAAAAAAAAAAAAAAAACAGCTAACTCAAGTACACAAAGGCATGAACATGACCAGTACACATACACTGTAAGCTTTTGATTTGTGGACCACAAATAAGTAAGCAAAGGTCACCTCTAACTGTAATAGAAATTTTACGAAAAACACAAAGCGTAAATCTAGAGCCAGGAAGACTATGGATACCAAGTAAAGGCATGTTAACTGCAGAAGACATGGTGCCATAAATTGGAGGAGCAGCCAAATTCACTTTTAGAACAAGCAGTGGTAGAGAAAAGCATGGATGACTTAGTATGCTAATTTTATCATTAAGCAACATTCAGTTGTCATGTAAACTAAAAGGCGAACCTAGGATAGGCACACTTCTGAATGTCGCAACCACAACATTGCCGCTAGTGAATATAAAGCACTGCTACATGTACACAATTTAGCACAAATGAACGCACTCAACAACTAAAACCGACAGAAATCAATTTATTGGTGTAACCCGCACACGGATCCAATCAACTTGGACCTTAATATAAACTTTGTGGAGGTGTAGTGATGTGCCTCAAATATAGAACAGACCGACATGGACAAAGGTGGCGACAAACATAGGTGAATTTAATTGCAAAAGGCAAAAACTACAGATATATTGTCTGGGTACAGGTGAAATACATAGAACATGTTCATAGATCACCTTGCTACTATAACTTAACCTCATGCACAAAAAAATTACACTTGGAGAGATTCTACCTGGCAGCAAAAATGCAGCTTCTAGAAAATTTCCTCCTTTACCAAGTGACTGAAAATAGGCAATTTAGATTCTATAATGTAAGTACTCAAAGCGCCAAAAAAAAAAAGCATAGGCTTATCCAAGTACCTTTGAAGAGATGGTTAACATCAATATGTTTTATGAAATTAGTTTTACACCATTCTCTTTCCCATACCGGGTGGGCGAACGTAAAATTCATTTGCATAGCTGGTGTAAAAGAGAATAGAAATCACTTGCTATTTGTGGTAGTAAAAATAATATTGCATGAGGATAGTGCCCGTGAACTATGTATGCTATTCTCCCAAAAAAATTCACCGACAGGAAACCATGGGCCTACTAACACTATTCATATTTATGTAATGATGAAGAAAGAAGCTCGCATGGGAAAACTGCATTTTTAAAACCAAGCTGAGGGTTTTTTAAAAAAGAAACTGATAGGAAACCATGAAACTACCACCACTTTTTTTTTTTGAAGGATGCTGTACCAAGACCCTCAACTCATCCATGGTGGGAAATGTCTATGTCCCCATTGGTCCACTCATCCATTGTCATGACCATTACGGATGGAGTTGCAGACAAATAAAAGGGAGCATCCAACATCCTCTGCAGGGAAAAATAACTAATTAGAGGACCTGCAAGGATTTGTGTAGGATGACCTGATTGGGTGTGCAAGCCGATTGTCAGAGTGTATTATAGAAATTAGATTATGGCAGGCAACATAATGGCCAAATGCAAGGAGGCGAGGTCGTGACACCGAATTTAAATGCGAAGACCGAGAATCCTCAAAAAAAGTTTGAACAACATTATTAGATAGAAGTTGACAAAAAAAATGTAGGTGTCGGTTTAGATAGACATGTAACTAATAACTATCACAAATCAAGCAAGGGAAAAAAAAACATGAAAAAGCCACTCGACCTTGCTACTGTTACAACTAATGTTATCCCTTCTTTTTAATTTGTCGCCAGCAAGAAGGCATGTTATGGTCACCGCAATGCATCCATCCAATCGCAAGGCACGGAAATCATGTAGCTATAAATTACATTAGTGTAAGCTACATTACACTAAAGATTTAAGAAAGAATGGCAGCTATGGATATGACTTCAAGTTAACCATGGAACCAAACACTTTGCAAGAGGGTACTCTGCTAATTCATAAGCCATGTGGAACAAAGAAAACATAACAGAGCGAGATATGCTAGTTCTAAACCTAAATCGAAGATAAATTCAGTTATCCGAACAAGCGAAAGTAAATTCACTTAATCGCACAATTGTAACCATTAACCATTAGTTTTGTTGGTCAACAACTTTAATGGGACATGAGATAAGATCAGATATCTGAAGCAAATGCGAGGTAAAAAATTGTAGGATTTCATACTTTTGTACATGGAACAATTAATAGGACTAAATTGAAACAGAGAGAGGTTATAACCATGAAGCAAAGAGTGATGCTCCGCCTCACGTAAGGATAATTCCTTTGTTCTCTTTATAGAATGTTGAACATAACATGCAAATATTATTTTTAGTATGCAAATACCTAAAACTACACTGAAAAGAATCTAAAAACATGCATTCTACCTTATGTAATTGAAAGTATAGTTAACCCGAGACCACATTTGTTTCGAAAAAAAACTTGAGACCACATGTAATTGTAGGGCACCCTTAATTAATTTTTCCATTCTACAAAGACCAAAGTTCATTTAATTTGGATTTTCAATTACCAGTGATGAATAAAAGAGAGATTGCACTGCTACCTGAGTTCTTTATTACCCCAAACTGTGGTATAATTGTAGTTGGACTACGGATAAACAGGAGAAATAGGAGAAGAACCTAACAAAGCAGAGGTTGCATGTACTTTGTACATCTCCATGCTGGAAGTACATACCTCTAATTCCATGATTTCACTTCACCTTTGGGAAACCCTCCACTATCATCATTTGTTTTGAAATGTTGAAACCTCCATTTGATTCACTCAAAAGCCAAAACCAAACCGATACAAGCAAAGTGACCGACAATGGTATTTGTGGGAATAGGGCGTGTGCTCAGAACCAAAAGTGTGCAACCGGCTTCATAGGCAATGATAAGAGACAACAGAAGAAGAATATATGTATCACTTCACAGGCAATAAGGAGCTCGGTTGTGTGCTATTACCATCATCGGCAATGATCATAAGCAAGGATGGGCACAAAACCAAAGGCAACGATCGATTAGGCCAAAAAACGAAAATGGGAGAAGTAGTAGGTCCGAGCTAGATGTAAAGAACGAAAACGAATTTGCTACCCCGATAGCCCCTGGGGGCGAGGAACCCTTGCCCAATTGTAGCAGGTAAATTCCTCATGATCACAACCTCGATTACAAACACATAGACAGATGCGAAACGAAAAAAATCCACCGTACCTCATGAACATTGCCTCGGTTATGCATGAAAAGAAAGAGGTGAAAATTGTGGGTGGTAGCCCATGATCATTGCATCGAACATTAAACATTTATATTGTGTATTCATCACAGCACCACCCTATTCCCTCAAATTAATCTAGCAGCAAGAGGAAGGTGTATTCATCATTGGACATGACCAAAATCATGAGCACCCCAATGCAAAGAAGGAAGAATGAATACCATTGGCATATGGTGATGTCCTCCGATATGTATGGCACAAAATTATGAGCACTGCAGTTGTACTAAGAAACCAAACAAATGCCATTGACACAGTCATGTCCTCGATATGTAGGAAGTCTCAAGATCTGCACGAAAAACCCCCCCGAACCGGAGGGGTAAAAGAAAAGAGGAAAGTAGAGGAAGAATATAGCAGGTCAAACCGACCTTGGCCCTCTTGCATTACTGCAGATCACAAAGCTTACCACGGCACATGGCAGATTCACTAAGCTTACCACGGCACATGGCGATTCACCGCATAGAGTAAAGAGGGAGAGGGAACAAAAATTGACTTTGCGACCTACAATTTTTAATAGCTCAAGAACTATGTGAAAAATTGAAAGCTATGTGCATCTGTATATAACTAAAACTAAAAACATGTGAGCAAGGGAATCGATCCTCGATCGCCCGTAACCATGTGGAAAGATGGGGACATGCGTGTAGGGTTTCGGTTTCCTCAAGCATAGGCGAACAATTGACTCGCATATAGATCGCGTCCACAAGGAAGAGGAGCGAACCTCCACAAGCGCTAGGAGAGATCTCACCGGGAGAAATAAGAAGGGAGAGAAAGGGGGAAGAGATCAAACCGAGGGCAGGACGATGCAAAGAACAACGGAGCTGCGAAAGTCGCGCGCGCGGGGCGGGAGGTGCCGGCAGTGCGTTCGCCGCCGCCGCGCCATGGCCGGGGGACGGCGAACATCGTGGCCGACCTAGGGTTGGACGCCATACAAAGGATGCGCCGCCGCCTCCATCGTGACCGCCAGCGTCGGGAAGGGAGATGAGAGAGAGGAGGTGGAGAAGGGAAGAGGAGGCGGAGGCGGGGACGGGGATGGGGGCGGGGGCGGGAGCGGCGGCGGGGCGCAGCCGCGGCCTCCCCGTGACGCTGCCGATCGAGAGAGGCGGAGAGGCACGAGAAGCTTTTTTTTTTTAAGCGAGAGAGGAGGGGGACGGTATATATTTAGGCCGGTAACAGTAGAAAGAAGCCGATCCGCACGTAAAAACTGGACATCAAACGGTTAAAATTTTTTTTTTTTTGCTACCGTGGATAGCCCAGGGGGCTTGGAACTCTAGCCGCTTTGTAGAGGTTAAATGCCACACACCTACTACTACCAGCTGCAGGGTGTCGGCAGCGCGTGTGTGTGTTTCATCGGCAAGCCAGCGCACTTCACCGGCGTCCGCGCATGCATGTTTTGTCATGCATGGATGCACTTCCGCCCGCGGCAGCAGCACCTGCCGTACGTCCGGCCGGATGCACGGGAGGGAAGGGAAGATCGCTCGTTTTCATGGACACGGCATTTACGCACGTCTGCGTGGAGATCGGACTCGTTATCAGCAGGCCAGCAGCCAATTTATTTCAGACTGCAGAGCTTCAGCCTTCAGGCCGTGCCATGCATGATGCGATGCGATGCTACGGTACTATGCCAGCTGGACCGCTGGAGGGAGCCCTGCTTCAAGCCTTTTTTGAATACTGGCACTGTGCCTTTGAATTCGTAACTGGGTGTGGTCGGTGCCTTTGAATTCATCTACTGCTCGATACGAAAATCTATGCTACTGTTGAGCTGGCCTGCTTCTGACTTCCGGTCTTCGATGGGACCCTGCCGTCTGCCCACCTCCTCCCATCTTTGAATGACCGTGCCGATAGTGAAACATAATTGACATAATTCAGTTAAATCAGTTAACCGAGGGTAGGAACCGAAATTTTTTGGTTCCTCAGGAACCGTTTTTCTTTGTCGCGATTTTCTTGATTTCGGTTTGGTTTTTCAACTTCTTTTAATTTTGTTAAGGCTTACTTTCAATATGTAAGTTATTTGACTTTTTCTTTCGCTATAAGTTTTTGACCACTCGTTTTATTTAAAAAGTGATACTCCTATGTACTAATATAGTAACATGTATATCATTCTTGAAAAACTTTTATTAATAAAACAAGTTATTATAAAACAAAAATATTTTACACATATTTTTAATAAGACGAATAGTCAAATTTGGTGAAAAAAATCAAACATCTTGTAGTTTAGGACCGAGGAAGTACGTACCACGGTACCAGAGTATGTTTGGATAACACATGAGTCGAAAAATGGAAAAGTTCAAATACGAAGGGAGTTGACGAATGAGGATACGGTGCGTCAAAGACTTAGCCGACGGACGGATCGACGGATAGGTCAAAGTCAAAACTGAAAAGACAAAGTCAGACCTCGCATGGCAGACATAAAAAGGAGATCACACTCATACCACGCGTCCAATCCGTGATGCTCCACGCAAGCCTTTCAATTCATTCATTCTGTAAAGTGAAAGAAAAAAAGAAAAACCCGTGCGCAGCGCAGCCGGCTGCCAGCCGCAGGAAGCCTCGGACGGGATTTCAAGAAGGAAAAGAGAGCCTCCGCCCGCGCAGTTTTCCCTGCCTGCTTGGCGGGCCGCGACCCGCGAGCCAGCGATTCCCCAGCTGGAACCGCGGCTGACGGTGACGTCCGCCCTGAGCGCAGCCTCCACTGACCCACCCACTCACTACGGGCCACCCGCCCGCCACCAGGCCGGAGCCCAGCCAGCCCATTCCCCGCCGCTCACTCGTCAGTTGACCGTTCGTTTGCGCAGCCTGCCTGCATTGGAGAGTGGGAGTGGTGCCGGTCGCCGCGTCACCTCCCCGCACCGGCTGACGGGTAGGGACCTCTGGCCCCGTCCTCTCGACTCTCCTAGGAGCGTCTGGTGGGCACTGGAACGAGCTGCCGGCACGACTGCATGCTATTGCTGCGATCGCCAGCCAGAGTCCCAGTCACAGTCAGGAGACGTCACTCAGACACTCACAAATCACAATCGGTACGCTAATATCTCGAGTCGAGGAGACTTTGAGGCGTTCCTTTTTTTTTTTTCACTTTCGCGCACGGGGAAATCACCTGCGTCTGCCCGGATGTGGCCGTCGTCCGAATGGTGAATATTCAGATTTTTACAGTCAGAGATGACGACGTGCGTGTTCATTATAGCAGCTGCAGCAGAGTACTACGTAATACTCCCATATCCTGAAACAACTTGATCAGTAAAAATGACTTCTCAGAGCCATCATTCGGTCTCTCGGATCGGATCAAGATATGAATGGATGTGAAGTGGGAAATAATTTTGCAGTTGGATATATATCTATCCCCTTCGATCTTGCATGTTTGGTTTGCGCCGACCTCATCATGCCATGGGATTAATGAAACGTGTGTTGATAAGGGAGCCGATTTAACTTGCGGTGAATGTGAATGTACGTACACCTGAGCACAATACCTGAATGTACACTTGCGGTGAATGTACACCTGAGCCATGGGATTAGTGAAGTGAAGTTCCGTTGCCGAGTTGTACACTTCGCGTTGAAACCGGGCTAGGGTGCAAGCAAAGATTGTTTACCCTGGCGTACGCTCTGAGGTGGCAAGCCTATAAAGAAATTCTTTAACACATACGGAGTAATTGTCAAAACAACGATTCTCTTCTATGGTGTAATTTTACGACTTTGTGATCCTACTTTATAAGGTTGATTCTACGGTTCTGTCAGGTACAAGCAATGTTTTTACGATTCTGGTAATTAATTTATGATGTTCCTGTCATTGAAGTTTTCAACTGATTCAAGTGTCTAGAGGCGCAGAAAAGCCAAGATTTTTATGGGTAGTAAGGAAGCATGCCTAAATGAGATTCACCAATATCAGCCATAGGAGATGATGCAACGTCAAAACAAGGGGATTATTGAAGGAGATTAAATGAACAAGCCCTCACGGGGTATTTGGAAATCTGTTGCTTTCAAATAATCAAACTGAAAAGTAGTGAGTGGGATCCTAGTAGAATGATTGCATTAAAATAGTTGCTCGGTGACAGAGCAGTGAGTACTAGATAGATACCCGCTCGTGGATTAGAATAAACTAACCATCGCGTGGCAATTCTGTCACCCAACAACGTGATACAAACATAACAATACTTAATTTGCCAACCACCCGCATGGTTACCACGTGGATCATATTGTTAGCTGAATATTATTCACAAATTTGCAAGGGCTACTCTCAAATTCTCAATCCTACGTACTATATTTTTAAAAAAACAAAAAGTCTCAATCCTACTGCTATATGCCGGTAAAGTACGAAAAATACTTTAATAAAAAAATACATATCCAAACTCTCTTGTGTATTCAATTGGTTGACATGTCAGTAGTCAGCTCGTGTTAATTGCTTTCGAATAGAAAATACGTACACTCCAAAATTGCCCTGTTCGATACACTTGGCAGGACTTGTATGTACTGTAATTTACAAAACTCTGCTTTGTTCAAATAAGTACAACAGAGCTTAGAAAAAGAAGAGCCAAGGGGAAAAAAAAAAGAGCATAGCGGAAGGCTAGGATGTTCCTTTTCAAACTAGTTGAACGGCTGGGATTTCATCGCGGGCGTTTGAATTCAATTCAATTCCAAGCGCTCGAGGTTGGCGGGAACCAGCAGAACTCGCCTTCGTCCAGCTTCATCAGGTCCTGCAGGCCTTCCCAGAGCTGCTCCCCTGTTTCCTGCCCGTCGCCGGAAGTTGGCGGCCACTCTGGCTGCTGCTGCCCCCGCTCCTCGCTGCAGAGCGACGGCGACAGCGACAGCGTGTTGTCCGACGACTTGGTGGTGGCCGGCTCGTCGTGGCCCGTCGTCGACAGCTGCTCGGGGAACGGGAAGTTGAGCTTGGCGCGCGGGCCGCGGAACTCGATGGCGGCCTGGTCGTACGCCCTGGCGGCCTCCTCGGCGGTGTCGAACGTGCCAAGCCACTTGCGCACGGCGCGGCGCGGGTCGCGGATCTCCGCCGCCCACTTCCCCACGGCCGCTGCCGCACGCCGCGGTACTTGTTCTTCTTCTTCCTCCGCTTCCTCTGCCCCGGCGCAGCCGCCGCGCCTGCTGCCACTGCCACCGACTTATTATTCCCCGCGCGCCGTCCAATGCGGTCGTCGTCGCGTCCCCGGCGAAGAACTCGCAGCCGAGGCACCGCCCATGCCGCAAACCTGGCAGCACGCTGGTGCTGATGTCGGAGGCGGCGGCGGGAAGACATCCGGCGGTGGCGTGGTGTACCCGGACACGACGTGGAGCAGGGCGGCGACAATGACCTGGTGCTCCTGCTCGGGGGAGATCACCCTCCTCCCCACGAACGGCGGCTGCGGCTGCGCGGAGCCCGGCGGCTCGGAGCTCGCCGGCGACGGGTCGTCGGAGCCGTCGAATCGGATCATGTAGGATGATGATTGGTTCGCTGCTGCCATGGCGGAGAAGGTGCGGTTGGTCATGTGCTGTTGATCTGAGTGAGCTTGTGTGTTCTTCTGATCGATGGCGAGGCTGCTGCTTGCTTTGCTTCGAACTGAGAGCGGCAACTGGAGAGGGATGGCGAGGCTTTTATACGTGGCTGACATCGGAGAGTACGCGGAGAAGCGGACAGAGATGCGCGCGAATTGATTAGTAAGCTCCAGCTCCTGCTGCTAATGGCCTCTCAGCGGCGCAAAATAAACGTGTGAAACGTGCGCGTAATGGCCCCTCCCCTCCTCTGTTTTCTTTATTTTTTTCTGTCCCGGTTTTGCCCTCCTGGCTGTAAAGCGACACAGTGTGGACGCGGGGCTAGAGTGGGGCAATGGTGCGGGGTCACGTGCCGGTGATGGTGGAGATGACGTCAGCGGACTATAGTACTACTACGGGATTCCGATGGGGACATGGAGGGTCCTGTTCGTTGAAAGGGTCAGAGCGAGTCTCGTCTCGTCCAACGTGGCGCGAGGTCGGTCGTGGTGGGGTAGGGGAGTGTTACGAAGGGTGGGGCCCACCTGTCGGAAAGGCTTCGAGAAGGAATTTCTGTTACGGATAAGGATGTGCAGGTACTCCTGCATTGTCTTCACTTGCTTCGAAACAACTTTAACAAATTATGGATTAAAAAATATTAATATTTATCATACATAATTAGTATCATTAGAAAGATTTTTGAACCTAGTTTTTTAACAAATTTATTTGAAGATATAAATGTTGCACGTATTTTTGTACAAAACCAATTAAAGTTGTGATACTAAAATCGAAAGCGGCATGGATATTTTGAGACGGAGAGAGTAGTTATTAAAGCACTTTTTCAATCTTGTACAATAGTAATTTGGATAAATCAATTACAGCGGTCAAAATAGAGCTCAATAGATCACCGTAGTCCGTACACTTAAGCTTTTCGCATGACCTTTGACTGAAAAAACGAAATACGGATGGCAAATTTTTTTATAGAGAAAGTTATGGATAAAAGCCCTGAATACACAAAGGCCGCAATTTACTCCTTCCAAAAGAAATAAGATGATTCAAAATTAAACTTTTAACGATCAAACTTTTGTTACTATAACTTGTTAGCGGCTACAGTTTATTTTTGAAGATTGTACCATGTCAATTGCACATTGTATTTTGAAACAGAGTGAGCATATCATGACTCTGTTTTTATGTACGCTAAGTTTAAATTTATTTTGGCAGCACATGTGGCAAAGAACTCGCAATGCTAATGATGCAATCTATGGTCCAAACATTGCTAACATGACAAAATATACACTACCAGGGGTCCATAGCACCACATTCAAGTAGCACAACCAATTAAAATGGTTTTGCTATGGAAATTTGCTCTTCTTTTTCTGCTTAGGCAAAGTCCAAATGAGTAGTATTATGTGCATTGAGTGTCATCAGTGTCACAATCCCCGACATATGGACCACCCTATTAATGGATCGAGATCCGACATTAACCACACTCCAACCCTAAGAGCAACTCCAAAGCGGTTTGGTATTTAAGCTTAGCATTCTAAATTTATGCCAAAAATCTATGAATTGTCCTCTCCAATGGTTTGACATTTGGGTTGGCAAATTGGTGAGACTTGACATTTGAGGGTCCAAGCCGCGCATATTTACCAAGTGAATCTTAACTTGGCAAAACTCCTCTCTTGCGTGAGCTCCACCTTCTCTCCCATGCATGTCACATGCAACCACTAATTTAGGTTTTGCCAAGTTAAAAGTGCCAAACTGTTGGAGATGAGGTTTGATTTAACTTGACAAACATCTCGCGGACTTGGCAAATTGCAACTTTTGCCAAGTGCAATTTGCCAAACCATTAGAGATGCTCTAAGGTTATTAAGCATTGCACCCAAACCAATCCTACACCTCCGATTTGTTTCATTTCGATCCAATCCAATTCTAGACAAGAAAACTAAACCTAGCTCAACCCAACAAATGCATTGGGTGGGTTTGACCCATAAATATTTACCAATAACTTGAATTAACATGAGAATCCTCATCTAACCTTAAAAACACAAAAGTCAAAGAAATACATTGATTCGCCCACTTCGACATGTTCATTGGGTGACCATAGGAAAAAACTAACATTTTTGAGGCCTGATCAAGTCTAGGTGGCAAGAGGTTCTTTCTAGATATAAACTGATCGTGTATGAGAGAGCTTCGGGATAATAGCTTATACTCCATCCGGGCTGGTATTAGAAGTCATTTTGTACAAGGTTTGGATCAAACATCGGGAATATAAATCATCAATAACTTTTAAGTTGTTGAGTTTGTAAATGTAAAAATTATATGAGTAGATTTGTCTTAAAAAAATACTTTTGATAAAAGTATACATATATTACATCTCTACAAATATTTTTATAATAATAAGAGGTCAAAGTTGTGTTTTGGAGACCGTGTCACTGTGTCTAAACGACTTCTAATACCATCCCGGAGGGAGTATTTTGAACCAAAACCTAATATTATAATATATCCATTAATTGTCTTAATATGGGTCCACTCTCATAGAAACAACATCGCAACAATTGATTGTTTATGGCTCAAGAAATACTATACGTTGGCGGATTTGTCTCTAGAAAATAATTCAACATAACATTTTTTAAAAAAGATCCGGCAAGCCGGCTTTGGTTAATAAGAAGTCAACATAACATCTTTGCACTGGGATTAGCATTATGGTTCTCTCGTACTGGAGTACACGTTGAAGATTCTAGCACTTGTGAGCTAGCGAAGGAAACACTAAAAGCATGAGTTTATTAGAAAAAACCAAACGTTGTTCACACAAGTGGGTAAACTGTAAAAAGAATGTTGACCTTGGGGAAAATGACGGTATTGTTTTCTTAACTGCGACTATCCTGCTGTCGCCTGTCAGGCACGAAGTGAACCCGTGTATTCTTTATTCAAGGTCGTTGTTCAGGAACCTAACTGGGCTCTGGATCCTTCACACCCAATCCGACCCGCTGATCTTCAGGTTTGGTTTTTCGTCCTCTTCCCGCCAACGCCGCCGTCATCAGTCACCTTGTCATCACACTGATCATCAGCAACTCGATTAGAGTCTTACCATTAGCGAGGGTGACAGGATAGCAATTTTTTTTACAGAGAAAGTTATGGATAAGCCTGAATACACAAAGTCCTGCAATTTACTCCATCCATAAGAAATAAGATGATAAAAATTAAACTTTTAACGATCAAACTTTTGTTACTATACTTGTTAGCGGCTAAAAGTTTATTTTTTGAAGATTGTACCATGTCAATTGCACATTGTATTTTGAAACGGAGTGAGCATATCATGACTCTGTTTATATACACTAAGTTTTAATTTATTTTGGCAGCACATGTAGCAAAGAACTCTGCAATGCTAGCGACATATCCTCTCCATAGTCAAATGCGGCGTAACAACTTAGCAAATGATGCAATCTATGGTCCAAACATTGCTAACATGACAAAATATACACTACCGGGTCCATAGCACATTCAACTAGCACAACCAATTAAAATGGTTTTGCTACGGAAATTTGCTCTTCTTTTGTGCTTAGGCAAAGTCCAAATGAGTAGTATTATGTGCATTGAGTAAGTGTCAGTGTCACAATCCCTAACATGGACCACCCTATTAATGGATCGAGATCCAACTTTAACCACACTCCAACCCTAAGGTGATTAAGCATTGCACCCAAACCAATCCTACACCTACTGATTTGTTTCAGCTCAATCCAATATAATTCTAGACAAGAAAACTTGACATATAGCTCGACCTACAAATGCATTGGGTGGGTTTGACCCATATATATTTACCAATAATAACTGGAGTTAACCTGAAAATCTTGATCTAACCTAGAAAAAACACAAAAGTCAAAGAAATACATCGATCCGGCCCCACTCCGACATGTTCGTTGGGTGACCATAGGAAAAAAAAAACTAACGTTTTTTTTAGGCCTGATCAAGTCTAGGTGGCAAGAGGATCTTTCTAGTGATAAACTGATCTTGTGTATTTTGAACCAAAACCTAATATTATAATATAACCATTAATTCTCTTAATATGGGTCCACTCCCACAGAAACAACATCGCAACAATTAATTGTTTAGGGCTCAAGAAACACTATACATTGGCGGATTTGTCTCTAGAAACTAATTCAACATAACATCTTTGCACTGGGATTAGCATTATGACTCTCTCGTGTTGGAGTACAGTTGAAGATTCTAGAACTTGTGAGCTAGTTAATACGTGCACGAAGGAAACACTAAAAGCATGAGTTTATTAGAATAAAAACCAACGTTGTTCACACAAGTGGGTAAAATGTAAAAAAGAATGTTGACCTTGGGGAAAATTACGGTATTGTTTTCTTAACTGCGACTATCCCTGCTGTCGCCTGTCAGGCACGAAGTGAACCCGTGTATTCTTTATTCAATTCAAGGTCGTTGTTCAGGCACCAAAAATGAGATCCATGCTGCTGCTGAGTACTTGTACCTAAAATATCACTCGTTCCGCGACACAATCGTGCCTTCCGGGCCCCACGCCCAAAAGGGAAGTCACGGAATACCAGTGCCTTTGCTTTGGCCACTCTCCATTTGTTTTGGCCACTTGCCGATACTGCCCCCGCCCGTGTGCTGTGTCCTGTGTTGGTGGCGTGGAACTTTGGTGCTTACTGCAGACGTGGGTCTGACGTGGTAACGAGAACTGGTGGTGATTCGACGGCGACGCGTACAGATTGGCGACAGCTCCTGGGCGCGGGGCGTCCACTGCGGATTCAGGAGCCACGCTCCTGAAATACCAACAGGGCGCGGTGGCGTGGCGCTCCGGTCAGCGTCAAACACGTCAAGGTCAAATTGTTTGCTTCGTGTGTGTCTTAGCTTGTTCCGGATCATACAGACCTACTCTCTCCGTCCCTACTTTCTCTCCGTCCCCAAAATAAGTGTCATTCTCGCTTTGAGAAGTTAACGTTTTCAAAAAATATAAGAATTATATTTTAAGATGTTATATAAATATTTACGCTAAATAATTAGTATCACCGGAAAGATCTTTAAGTCTTGTTTTTTAACAAATTTACTAGTTAAATGCCCGTGCACAGACAGGAAAAAAAATGTCATTCACTTTTTTTCCTTCTTTCGTGATCAACAATTCTCATTTCCTTTGGGCTTCAATGTGTTCTCGCCATATAATAGATCCTCGACAACAAGAGGTTCGATCACGAAGATAAATTTAAGTACGTAACTATTTGAAGTTGTTTAGAATTTTCTCATTTGCAAAATAAGGCCAACAACCCTCCAATGCGAAGTTGCATAAAAACCTTATAAAATAAGCATTTTAACCTAAAGCTTAGAGTGCACATGTATTTGTCCCATGTAAAGCCAACAAAGCTTCGAGAGTTCATAGGTGCTTTGTTTATCAATTCACTATTATAGGTGTTGGAAGGTAGCAAGAATTACAAGGCTATCACATTTTCAAGTATGCATTGCATGAAAATTAAATTAATGGAAAAACGGGTGGTACAAGCATCCTCCTATCGTAGGTCTTATACAGGGGACAAGAACACATGCTCCTATCCCATCTCGTACAAATGCTTCACATGAAGTGATGGGAGTACAACTCACAAGGGAAAAGCTAGCAAGGGCTTATGTCGCCAACTATGTCCGCCGCCACCTCTGTTACTATCTCTTCGGTTAGCACCCTCCACGGTGGAGGCAAAGGTGGCATTGCAACCGAAGTTGTTGCCGTCAACAACAAAACATGTTGTCACAAAGTGCGAGATGATATTGCAAATATTTCGACATGGCATAGTCAAGGTGATCATCGTGAAGCATCATTCTCATTCTTGCCAATCTTTGGTTGTCCGTCATATATCATTCACGCCAATAAACACTACATTAATAAAGAAAGATAATATATTGCAGTCATAGACATGTGATTGTCATAAATATAAGGTTGGATCACCGGTGGTCGGGTTGTAAGCAGGACTTATGCCACCATATATAAATAAACACCATACAGGATCTCACCACCAGCCCACCATTGGAAGGAAGAGGACATAGTTATGTGAATAAATGACTCTCAAGATCTAAAATAATAAACTCAAGTCACAATTGTATATGCAAAGTTGAGAGGTGTACAATTAATTAGTATTGGTACCAATAGAAACTTAGATAATTTTAAAGTGGTTCAACTACAAATAATTTGGATTATTTTGGCCAAAAACAAATTCTCATTGTGCACCTTCTACGACTCTAAATTTGACAAGATATTGGATGATAATAAAGTGAGGGAAGGCTGCCATCAATTTCAATTTTTTAGTTCCTCTAACGCCCTCGGTGCACTTGATCTTTGAGTAAAGTGAAAAGCCAAAAAATCCCTCTTTATGCCCACCATTTTAGGGCTAAACTCAGACTAAATGTCATGTAATTAGTGGGGTTCTAATGCTAAAACAATAAATATAGTTTAGAAACATCACGCATTTAGAACAAGCTCACAAATTCGAAGGGGAGAGTAATGAAAATACGATTATTAGGTATCATCTTCAAGATATTTAAGTTGAAGGCAATCATCCCGGATACTCATGGTACAAATTATCCCAAAATGATACATACATAAAAAAAGTTATCATATCATGCAACATGAGGCTAAGTGCAGTAGTGACTACACAGTTAGCTAAAAGCATATGTCATGTGGTTATGAAACCGCCAATTATAATTATAATTTATAATGTTAGATGCAAATTACTCTTACCATGCGTTTGCAACAGGAGCAAGAAAAAAATCATAAAAATACATGTTTCAATTTTAAAAGCAATAATAATGAAAAAGAAAAGGCAAAAGCATTTTTCAAAGTGAACACAAAAGTTTGCATTTAATCTAAACCCATGTTTGTAAATCTATCTAGAAAACATATCAATCACAATTATAGGTTTGTGGGGTGATATTCTTGATTTAATATTCAAGAATTAAATTTCTATTTTTAGCTAACGCGTGTGGCATGCGGCGGTTGGTAGGGGGGCGGGGGTGATTATAGCCGGGGCGGGTGTTTAGCGGGGTGAAATTCCTATTTTTAGCCGGACGGTGTTTCATGCGGAGGCGGGGGTGAGTCGCCGGATGGACGATTGCTTTTCACTCTTTTTAGTAGTAAGATTTGAAGATTTAAATGTTGCATGTATTTTCTACAAACTTAGTCAACGTTAAGAAAGTTTGACCCAAGACGCTTCCTATAACGTCATTCTTTTTTTGGGACGGAGGGAGTACGTCTAGTCAAACTCAAAATTTTAGGTAGGCGAAATATAGGTGATGGTTCTATACCGGGCGGGGGCCGATTGGCGACTATGGGATATGCTAGCTATCGAATCCATACCAACGGACGCGCCTAGTATGTCACAACTCGCCTATTCAAGGAAGGTTATCCACGGATCACGCATGAGTCTAACTAGGGCACGACTTATGTAACTTGTAGGGCAAGTAGGCCTCCGATATAAATAGCTAGTATCTATGTTTGTTGTAATCATCGAAAAATCTCAAGGCTTAGCCCTATTGTAATCTGTCATCTCGCCATCTCAACATATTGCAATGTAAACAAAGTAGTCCGTTCAATGTAGAGCCGTTACTCACTTGGTCCACTACTATTCCCCTCACTACCTCTTCGACATCTCGCCGAAGGATGAAGGGAGTGGGGATCCATCATTTTTAATAAGGTTTCGAGAGGGTCAAGTGTTTAGGGTTAGGGTCCTTTGTGCTTTGCCAAGTTTCTTGGTGTTGGAGATTTATCTCTTCTTCCTACTACTCTTCGGCGAGGGGACGGTTTGGAATCATTTTCTCCATGGCAACACCGTTGAAGATGACGGCCACAACTACGGGTGTCAACAACTTCATTGGCATGACGATATAGAGACTTTTCTTTCGGATGGGGACATCATGGCGGAGATGATGTCGTCGCCATGGAATAATTTTGTCGGTCTCTTCTCCATTTTCTTATAGTTGATCCGCCACGATGAAAGACTAGGGAGAATAAGTCCGAGGTCAATCTACTTCATTCTTCAGTGGCGTAAAAAGAAGAAGGAAGACACTAGGAAAAAGAAGTTATTCAATTCCGCTTGCATGAATGTTGGTCGTTGTTCGTTGGTTATCTATACTTAGGCCTTTGCCGAGTATGTTTGTCCGCACATGATCATCCATACTCGCAAATGCCGTACATGTTTAATTGGTTTTGAGATCCGGAGTTGTTCACAAAGATGGTTACAATTTAGACTATCCGCACTCATGTTCCTCTATTTACCTTCTATATACATCCTAGTCATCAAGATTCTCTCCTTTACGGTCCTATCTCCCGCTCATCTTTCTTTTTTATATCTCTACTCTATACCAACCACCAACAAGAGGGCCCATTTATAATTTTATCTAAATATATTAATGTGTGATCTTGTTTTGAAGGATTTATCTAAACTAATTTAATGGTGCAATCGGAATTTAATTTGGTTTTTGGTTTGCGAGATATAACATTTTTTGGTATTTGAAACAGTGGGACCCCGCGACCGCATGGTATCACCTCTCTCCTCTCTCTCTCCCGCTGCTCTCTCTGTTGCGCGCTTCTCTGGCCATCGGCGGACCCCACTTTGGTTGTACGGAGACGCGCTATATCTCGCTATTCTGCACTGGCCCGACAGGCCATTCTCGAGTGTAGCGTGTGCTTACAGTAGCCCGGCCAGCTGCAGCTCTTTTATGTTTCGTCTCCTCCAAAGACGTCTTACACGTTCACGGTGCGAGATGGTCTTAGATGATAACCAGTTTCTGAATATTTGTAGTGTAATCGAGAGTGCTTGTAACATGTTGATGTACCTGGCCATCTTGTGTCTAATATAATTCTTCTTTCGTCGCAAAAAGCTTCCATGTTAACACTCTATAGGTGCTTTCATGTTACAAGCACAACATGTTTAGTTCCATGACTTATCCAGCCGCACTCTATAGATGACTGCACCACATATCTACCAACACCGGAGTGCCAACCAATCAGCAAGAGTGCAATAATTGTGGCAGCCTTCGTATTGGTGGTGGCGTATGGTGGTCAGAAACCAAGATCCCCTTAGTTCACGCGAGGCTTGTTCTGGCAATTACTAATGAACTAAAGAGCTTTTAGGACTGTTTAGCTGATGGTTTTGCGGTTGATAAGCCAGTTGATGTTGTTTTATTGTGAGAGAAAAACAATGTGCTATGACTGATAAACCGAGTGATAAGTTCAAGTGAACAGGACAATGCAAAAGTTACTCTATATGTTTAGGCTATCTGTTTGGTAAAGGTCAGGTCATTAGTTACTAGACTTTTGTTGAGATGATCTAACAGGTCCTGCTCTTAGTGTACCAAGATGCTGCTAGTACTTTACTCAAATATAAACGCACTGCTGTAGTGTTAAAGTCAAAGATGTATTTAAAACTGTATTTTTTTTGACTGAGTCGTGGGAGCTGTAGTGTTAAAGTCAAAGATGTACTCAAATATAAACGCACTGCACTACTGCACTACGCGCCTGCAATTGCACCACCTGTAGTGCGCGCGCCTTTGCCATCCGAGCTCGGCGCTGTCACGCATCGCTGTCACGCATGGTAGAGTACGCAAGCAAATCGCCGATCGAGAATGTTTTAATCTGACTTCTGACCAGGGGTGTTCAGTTTGCTACACAAGAACCCAAAAGTCGCTACGTTCCCTATCACATCGAATCTTTTATCGTATTTTGGAAGATTAAATGTAGGTAAATAAAAAACTAATTCGCGGTTGGTGAAAAGTGCGAGGGACGAATCTTTTAAGTCTGGATTGGTCCATGGTTGGACACTAATTACTAAATACAAACGAAAAGTCTTCAAAGAAATTTCAACCCAAAATATTTCACCAACTAAACACTTGAATTTCGATTCGTGTTTATCCATATCATACGATTCATACCGATCGGCGTGCGTGCGTGCGTCAGCGTGATATGATGTCGTAGTATCGATCGGACGACGGGTATCCATAGATAGAAATTGAACACGTGCGCGGTGTTCACTCTGGTCGGCGAGGCTCAGCAACCCAATCAGGGCTCAAGAACTCTGGGACGGCGCCACATGCATCGGATCAGGTTGCTGTGCGAGATACTAGTACTGATGCGGATTCAAGTCCGGGGACCTTAGGATCTAGGAAGCGGCGCCGGCGTGCCGGGCGTCGACCACCTGCGCGCTGCCGACTTCCTGAGCTGAGGTGACAAGGGAATAAAAAGTGCATGGCCCATTGGCTCTTGGCCAGACGTGTGCCGACCTGACCAGGACCTCGTCCGGTCGCGCTCATCCGTGAAGTGCAGCGGAGACGCATGTGGCGCTCCACATCTCGTTTACTTGTGCGGGGGCCGTTGGCGGTTGGCCAATGGGACCCCGAAAGCTACGTTCTTATAATTGTCACCAACTTGCCAGATACTATCCACATACTGGAATTTCTCTTTTTGTGAAAGAAGATCATCACTAGCACACAGATTCCAGATAAACATCATACCAAGGCCGTACTACTTATCAACAAAAGCCTGCTAATACAGGACCCCAGGGGCTTGTTTAGTTGGTAAATTTTTAGCAAAAAGACTGTTTCTAACTCCTCAGAAGACACCCAGAAGACGTTTCGTTTATTTATGGTAAACATTGTCCAATCATGAACTAACCAGGCTCAAAAGATTCGCCTACCGTCATGTACAACATAACTGTGTAATTAGTTAATTTTTTTACCTATATTTCTTGCTCCGAACATATGTCTTTTGATGCATTTAATGTGATGTGATGGAGAGAGAGTCTACAAATTTGTAATTTTGTGGCAAAAAATCTGCCATCTAAACCAGGCCCAGATCAGATGTGGTTCTTGTGAATTTACGAGTCTTCTTCAAAGGACGGACCTTGTCTTTTGAGGTCTCAGCAGCGGGTCACTTATCCAAATGTCACGTAGCTAGGATTTTGAGCACGGATGGTCTATTTCTAGATGTAATGCAAACGACAGGGTGTTCCATATACAACCTTCACGATGCTAGACAACACATTCCTCTAGTTCTAAATCCAGCACTAGCCAAATCCTAGGGTGGTCCATGGCCTAATAATACAACAGCACATTTGCATAGGATCCAACAATAAAAAAAAAAAAAAGTGGCATGAATGTTCTAACAGATAAATCCTCGTAGACATACATTTGTCAATGGTCATAGTTTATTTTAATGTTCCATTTGGAGATACCATTCTCGTCAAATTCGGTTAGTGCCACCTCAAAAAAAAAAAAAAAAATGATAATCTCACTTATGAGGAGCCAATCAATCTCAAGTTTAACTAAATATCTACAAAAATCTTAACACAATTATAATGTGCAATAAGTAAAATTCGTCATGGAATACATTTTCAAAATGGATCTTATTCGAGACATAAACGTTGGTACTATTTCCTATAAGAGTAACTACCACTTTGCTCCTTAAACTTGTCTTTGTTGTGTCATCAAATCCATAAACTTCATAAATCGACCATTTAGGTCCTCAAACTTGTCCATATGTACCATCTCGGTCCATAAACTTATTTTGACTGCGTCATCCTAGTCTCTAAACTTGTAAATTGTATGTTTAGATCCTCAAACTTGTCTAGTCGTATCATTCTAGCCCCTAAACTTTGTCTTAAGTCTCATCGGGGTCAAAACAAGGTGATCTAAAAACTTCATATAGAAAAAAAAAAAAACTTAACTTGAATGAAGATAAACTTTATATCAAAAGTATGGCCCTTGACACAAAATATTTTTAAATTAAAACTTTGTAGTTGAAACATTTTTGAATTAAAACCGTTTTGGGGTTCCAAAATATTGATGTAAGATTATAGATTTGAAATTTAAATTTTCAAATTAAATTTTGGAACTCTAAACAGTTTTAATTCAAAAACATTTCAACTACAAACTTGTAGATCGCGTCGAGAGATACAATTTTTTGTCATATAGTTTGTCTTCATTCGAGATTGTATGAAAAAGTTATATTTATTTGTTGATATAGAGTTTTTAGATCCTCTTGCTTGGACCTAGATGAGACTTAAAACCAAATTTATGGACTGGATGATTTACAAGTTAAGGGACAGGGATGACATAGCCGAACAAGTTTGGGGACCTAAATGATTGATTTGTGAGTTTAGGGATCGGGATGACACGATCAAACAAGTTTAAGGACCGGTGTTGAACTTTACTCTTCCTATAAATTCATTCAAACGTGAGAATGTTTGATTTTTTGGAAAAGTGATATTTGCTTTATTTTTTTAGGATGAAAAGAGTAATTGCTAAAGAGTCTTAGTCATTGTGTGAGAAAACATTACACAACGGAGAGCAATGAAGCAATAAATGGTCCATTCAAACGACGCTTTTGATGAGGGCTAGATTGCGTAGAGCTCCCTCTTTGATTCTATAGCTGTACTACTAATTCTCTAGTAGAAGTGATTACGCATGATAAAATCTTTTGGCTAGTCTGTTCGAGAAGTGATTACTTCAAGAGAAAATATAACCTTCTAAACTAATGTATGTAGACATTTCATGTATAGGAACTCATATGTATGAAAAATTATTTGTAATAGTACTATAAAGTGCATACATTAATAAATAAATAACTAATATCATACTACCATTGTGTTGTTCTCATTTTATTTCCAAACCCATTCCGATTGGATCCAATATATTGCACACAAATGTCGAAAAAAAGGAGAACAAAATGATGTAGGCAAATTTAGATCAAAATAATGTAGGTAAATTTAGATTTATGTTATTTTTTTCGAATACGATGGATAATATTTAGATACAAATTTATGTAGTAGCTTCATATCATTTCTCATAATAGTAGACAAGAGTAATATAGATAAAAGATTTAGGTTACTTGGGTTGTTTTACATAGTGGAAGTGGTAGTAATTTATGCCAAGATTTAGTGGTTACTTGATAACGGATATACTTAGATGTCAATAATTTTCAGAGGACAAAACATATCAAATTAGATTTATTAAATGCATCATGAATATGTCTTCAAGAATAGTTAACTGCTAGGAGAATGATGGCAGGAGGCCATCAACGACATGGGCACAAAAGAGGAGGATGCCCATAACACACCTGGTACATGCCCTTGGTGAGCAGATTTTGTTACGTCGGTGTGTCGCTTCATGTGGTTTCACATTTATTAAAAGTGTGGTTTCACATTTGGGGTGGATAGGGAACATGCTATATCTTCATGTTGGTATTTCTTAATGAATGTACAAGAGTCCATAAGCGTACAAAATTAGCGTTGTAGCCTTCCCTCAGAAGTATTCATGGTATCATATTTTCCACACGGTACGAAGTACTTTTGCCCAAGTTATTTCTAGCTATTTCGCCCAAAGGTGAACACAAGGGTAGAGATGGAAAGAGGTAGAGACAGATTCCTATACCTCTTAGGTATTTTGGGTAGCTAACTTTACTTGCATTTGCTCACTTCGGGCACCAGATTGCATTTGGTCTGATAACCTATGGCTCAACTGTATAGCGTAACGTGGGGGAGTGCGAGGTAAGGATAGGGTTATCACCACCTATCGCCTACCCCACTACCATAGACTACAAGGCAAATGAAGGCAACCTCTAGCCTAGACACCACATCTACGCTATCGACTACTACTCTACCATTACATAGGGTGACCCGTCTTTATCAGGGAGCCTCTACTAGAGTATCTACCATGGGGACGGACGATGAACCCACAAACAAGTAAAGGTAAAGCTCAACTAAACATCAAACATAAAAGATTTTAAGAATCACAAACACTTACTTAGCCAAGATCACGTTAAGGTGCCAAACAGGTGTTCATCGAGGTACAAGCTCGAGGAGACACCGACAAGCCCGACACTTCCTTACTCTAGCCCTTGGCATCTCATTTTCTTACTCTAGCTAGTTAGTAGGGCATAGCCCTTTAGAGTTGTGATCTTGCTTTGGTGCTCTTTCTCCTCTTGTGTGTTGTTGTCCCTTGAATGTGAAGATGGGGTCTTCTTATAGTGGAGGGAGAGGATAGTTTGCTTGTATTTTAGAAAAGCGCCTCCAACCGCCTCCTTGTGTCATAAATGCACCGCTAGAGAAATGTGGGCCTGAGACGAGTTGGGGGCGGTGCGGCCGCACTAGGGGTCAGCCCGTTGGGCACCACCTTTCTCACGGTGGCTGTTGGATGGCTTTGGATGCCTCTCTTCTTTGTTGTTTCATCCTATTTTACGCCTCACGTGGTGTGATTTTATATTTGTTTTGCTCAATTATGCCTTTCCGAGAAATGTATTTTGGTGTTCTCCATGTTTGTCTCTGCAAAATATATATATACAACAACTCGTGGAAATGTTAGTCATAAATAAGTATATCTAAGCTCTAGTGGTCATTATTTAACTTATTTTGTTGAAATGTTGGCGGTATAGATGTGTGTTAAGGACTGCCTGCACTTAGTGGTGTTTTAATCTGTGTAAAACCTAGGTGATGGTTTTTTTGATGGGGACAACACAAGGTATATCGGGCTATTTGTGCATAGTTGATTGGTTTCTAGAGAACATGCGAGTTTGCTAGCTAGTACCTCCTTTTTCTTGGACTTACCCTATTCTTTCTTGTTGTAGTAATCCTGTATTCTTATGTGAAGTCATGTTGTTTATTTGATTCATATTTCATTATGCACTTTTTTTTGTTCTTAGGATCGTATATGTTGAAATACGTAAAGTCTAAACCAGCACAAGCCTTACAACTCCTAGCCACAATGAAGCTCCTACGACGTCTCAAGGGGGAGGTGGCTAAGTTATTTGAGACGAGCTCTAAAACATATTGCTCGCAATCAGATCCCAGAAGCCGCTTCACGTCCTGCTTCTAATACCCACAGCGTATGGCATCACCCTTCTCTACATGAGTTTTTGCCATCCATGACTGGTGTTGTGGCCGTTTTCCGCTCCAAGAGCTGCTTCTACCCTGACCACACCCATGCCAAAGTAAGTTTTTTTTTTCCTGCAAGATGGCACCTCATTGAGTATCGCCTTTGTCCCGAATGTGGACATGCACTGTATATTAAGGTACGTTTCTTCACTCAAAAATAAAAAAGAACCGATTTGCAAAGGAAACACATATAACTAGGGCTTACATGCCGTGAATCCTCTTGAAAGAGAGGGGTGCCCTCGAGAACGCGGACACAGGTGGTGCATGGCTGTCGTCAGGTCGTGTCGTAAGGTGTTGGGTTAAGTCTCGCAACGAGCAAAGAGAATAAGTAATAATTCGGAACAAAAATAGCATTTTAATGTGTATAAAAATATGATTTTTTTCAAAAAAAAGGGACTTTCTTTTTATTTATTTTGTATCGGGTTACTAAATACTAAACAAATTCAAGAAATAAGAGAATTCAGAATAGCTACCAGAAAGATTAATCCAATCCATAATGATGTATCGAAAATACAACGTTTTTATTATTTGACCAACCATCAGAGAAGCAACTACAGTGGTACACTAATTAACTCAGGAAGTCATAACTAATGCAATAACATAGAAGCAATAGCGTCTGGCCTAGCTAACTTTGAATGCTTTGCCACAATAGGGTATTGTGCTAACAAATTTAACTACTCTATTAGATAGAGACTTTAGACAACTGATGATGTTTGCTAGGACATGATGTTTCTAGGGAAGACAACTGATAATGTTTGTTAGGACATGATGTTTCTAGGGAAGGAAAAAAGTGAAATCCGGTTATGAGATGAGTCAGTCGCGACTGTTAAAGCTTCATGGAAGAGAGGAATATAGACACAATGAAATTGAATATGTATTAGATGTGTCCGACACTCTTAAGAATGAGGACTTTTTTTTGTTAAACTTACTATGGTTGTTAAGACTCATGTTGCCAATACATTGCAATGAGCACTACAAATGCTTCACATATGTGTACCCTTCTCGAGCTCTTAGAAGGAGGGTTGCCTCTATTTATAAGCCATGGAGGGTCCTGCAAAGATGACATGCGTCCCCTTCCGAAGGTTCCAAAATAAATAAATATATATTACATTGTTCTATTTTTTTCATGATGATAAGATACAATAATGGTGTTGTGGGCGCGCGACATGCGCGTGAATGGTCCTATCAAGCATCCTTGCGGGTGCGCGACATGCGCGTGAATGGTCCGGCAATTTCCCGCCTCGTGCTTGCGTGTGCGAGGTTTCTTTTTTCCCACTCGATATTTTTGCATATATGAAGAAAACTGCGCTGACCTATTTGGAAAGCAATTATTCTCATATTATTTTATTTGCTCTCAAGGAGGATCAATTACCTTAATGCTATGATTGAGCGGGAAATTACCTTCCTTAGCTGCAAGGCATGTATATATAGGGGTGAGACGTCGTCCTCACAGTACAGAGAATTCATCTTTTACTCATGTCATCGTTCCGTCTTCCCCATCCTGTCGCCGATGTGCCATCGGCGCCAGGAGAGCAGGCTCCGAAGCCTACGTCTCCTCGCGCCCCTCCACGGTGTAGGGGACGTATCATGTTTTTGGGTAGCGTCGTCGCGACTGCTCGCTGGGCGTCTTCTTCCCTCCTCGCTGGATCTCCATTGACGGTTTTGTTTTGTCTACTTTTTGCTGCTAGCGCCGACAACCCTACAAGAATGTCGATCTTCTCTCTTTTCTTCGTACTTTTACTTTCTCTTTTACTAGCACTAGATTACGTGTGTCGGTCTCGTATCGTATGATACATGTTGTTTGTCTTTTCTTATTGTGGTATTTAATATTTGCTTCACTGAATTGCTATCATTTCATAAATCATGAGGCCCCGAACTTGTGTTCGAGTGCCACCCACGATGGCGTACTCCATTAATGATGCAGGTAGATCATCAAAGAATTATCCCCACTGCCAGGTTGAGGGTAGACATGGATGTCATTGTCTTCCTGCAGTTTTGGCTCTCTTCCATAGCAAGGTCGGCCCATCTCGTCCTAACTGGGCATTTTTCTCCTTGCAGCGAGAGTACCCGGGGCGAATACACCAACAAATGTCTTTCAATCTATTTTTTATGGAACATACACGTTCAGGAGATCAAACTTGATTATTTATCTGATTATAACAGTGTGAAATTGTGAAATATATATATGAAATTGAACTAGAAAAAGGTAAAATTCAGGAAATCCTCGTTATAGAAAAGACGTTGGGGACTGTTCGGTGTTGTGCTGCTGTGTTGCAGCGCTAGACTGAACTGTATGCTAAAGGTGCCGCCCAGCCGGCACCCGGAGGCTCCCCTTCTCCCAGACGCAGTAGTCCTTGCCGTGTGCCGCGGGGCGGAAATCCGACGGGATCACGTTGCTCACGTCGTACCGTGTCCCGATCTTCACCATGATCTTCTCGTCGACGACGGCCACGTACGCGTCGGCGTCCGCGACGAGGATCGAAGCTTGCTCCCGGCGTGGATGCCGTTCCGCGCCCTGATGGCAGACAGCGTGGATATCTCCTGCTTCAGATTCCAGTCGAACATGTGGTCGTAGAACTGGATATATATGCACACGTACACGGATTATATTAGGTACGTATAGGCACGATTTAAACTTGGAGATTCTCGTGTATAAGTAACGATCGAGCCCTTACGATGCAGGGGACTCCTGGATGAGTGAGGATGTAGGCATAGCCCTGCATGACCTTGTCGGACGGGAACGGCCACAGCTTCTGCGTGGACCCGGTATCATGGTTGTCGACGAAAGTGACGGCTTTCTCCGGCGTCCACCCGATCATACCAGCCGCCTTGCCGGAGCTGTCGCGGAGCCGCCACAGCTCCCCTGCACGCCGGCCTGCAGCAGGCCCTTGGTAGTGAAGTCGAACGCCATAGCCGGCCCTCCAACAGCCTGCACCCAGTTCACCAACTCCTGCCGGCACTGATCCTGGTTGGGCGACGGCTTACCGTCACCGCCGTAGCTCAGGGAGTTCCAAATCTCGGCGACGACGAAGCTAGGCCCGGTGTTGTCCACGTACATCTTGGCGACGGCCGGTGAGTAGCCCTTGGCGAAGTCGAGGCGCCAGCCGTCGAAGCCGACGTCGTCGGACTTGAGCCAGTTGAGCCACGCGGAGAGCTCCCGCTGGACACGCTCGTTGAGGTGGTCGATGTCGGGCGCCGCCGCGAAGCCTTCGCCCGTGTCGCGGTGGCCCGTCCCGTCCGAGTACTCGGTGTCGTCGCTGCAGATCATGCCGGGGCCCCAGTCCAGGCGGTCGTCGGCCGTCCCGCCCTCGAAGATGCAGTAGATGCCCCGCGCGTCCTTCTTGTCCGCGCACCGGTGGTTGATGACGACGTCCGCCAAGCACTTCACGCCCCTGCCGTGGAACGCCGCGATCAGGGACTTGAGCTCCGCCGCCGTGCCGTACTTGGACGCGTCCAGGTCGTATAGGCGCCCCGGCATGTAGCCTGCCGAGAAGATGGTCGATCGTGTTGTTCAGAGTTATATATGTCATCAAACATGGACGTAGTACGCCAGTAATCTGCTGAGCCTGAGCCATGTGGTGTAGGGCAGTGAGAGTACCTTGTGGCGAGACGGAGTGCGAGGGCGGAGGCAGCCAGACGTGCGTGACGCCGGCGTTGGCGATGTCGTCGACCTGGGCCATGAGCCTGTTGTACCAACCTCCCTGCTGCTTGCACGACTCCCAGTTAAACCCCTGCACAGATTGTGGCACGATAAGTTGACGACATGATCTTCGTTCTACGTACGATGACATTGACGTGTACACAGTACAGGACTACGGGTACAATTACCTGGAAGAGGACCTGTGCCTGGACCAGGCTGGTGCAGAGCGCCACGAGGAAGAGCAAACACAATCTGCTCGAGTTCTTCATCTCTATCTGCAAGTGCTTCACTTATCTCAGGTTGTGTGGTGTGTTGTGTGGTTTGGCCGAGTGGGCTCGCTGGGGGCCTATATATAGGTCGCCGCCGGCACGGTGGCTGAGGCAGAGAAATGTCGAGGGAAGACCCCCACATTAATGCGATGTGGATATATGGATAAAGAGGCCACGTAGGTCCCGCTTGGACAAGACGGGCAGTCCAACAGTCGCCGAGGATGCGGCGGCGTGGTGCTGTTGACGACGAACACCCGTTGCAGTTGCGGCGGCGGCGGCGGCTGGAGGCGGCAAGACGGAGGAGCTCGGCGATCGAGCTCGCGGGCTGCAGCTGCGGGCAGTCGCAACTGGAGGCCTGACTGGCCGCGGAGGCGCCACGACACTCGGCTAGGCTGCGGTAGCTCTGACTGGATGGACGGATGGAGTATGGAGGCAGCCGTCGGCTTTCTCGCCTCCTTAAATTTCTTGACCTGGCGATGCTATCCACATCCTGAAACGCAAAGTGATCGATCAGATCGGTCGAGCCCCTGATGACAACCTCGAACGGGGAGAACTGGATAATGCTTCAATCAATGGAGCCAATGGAGCAGCTTGATTGGCCAACGAAGCAGTCCAACAGAAAGAGGCCCACCGTAATCTATACTGGTTGTAGCTGGTTGAACACAGTCATGCATCTCTGATGAAATTGGACGCAAACTCGCTGAATTGCCGACCCACACTGCGTCCTGGTACTGGCTACAGCGTTCTTGATGGCATTTCTTTGTTCAACTGTTTGGGAAATTGGGAGTAATGGTGTGTAGAGCATTTCTAGGACCACAAAAGTCTCTGAAATGTCTGAAGGAAACACCTGCACTGATGTCTGAAGAAGGCTGAAAGTTATATGGCTCCAAAAAGGCCAAAAGTATATTACCATTTTCCTCCCAAAAAAAATAGCAAATTAAAGGCCAAAATTGTATTACACGTGAAAGAATTGAAGAAGTGCTAAAACAGTATAATTGGCTCTGCTTGGGGCGCGTTTTTTTTTTTTTTTGACGGCAATTGGGGCGTGTTTTCAGCTTGCAAATTGCTAAATGTGCTTGAAATAACATATTGCAAAATTCTAGACCCTAAATTGTAACATCCATAGTCATTTTGGAACCCACCCTGCCTTTTAATTTACATCTACAACTTTTTTTTTCATAACCTGCACCGAGAAATGCTTTCATTCGATTGGTGTCCAATACCTTTATGTTGCTTTCGTGGTGAGAATTGAGATGACCTGTTAGCTGTTTATGCATCTTCACAGCTAACCTTGCAATAACGAAAGGGTTATTGCATATACTGCGATGCAAATCTGTATCGTCACCTAAAAGTGTTAGTTCCATATACTCAAATGTTTGAATTATATGGGCTGTACTACAACATTACAAGAACCCTTACATTAGTCGTCTAGCCGATGGAGAATTTTGTTTTATTGTTTTTAAAACCACTACATCATCAAAAGTGCATTAAGTTGCTGAATGAAACAACATCCAAATGTTTCATACTTTTTAAAATAAACATTCTCATAGCACCTTCCAAGAAACATCCAAAATCATTGAAAAGTTTCAAAACATTATAATCAATGTTCAAACATGTTTTTCTACAACCAAAATGTACTCATACAAGTCAACCTCATATTTTTGTATAGAAAGCTGATGAAGTGTTTACAAATTATCTTTTAATTGAAAATCATTTAAACTATCTTGGAAACCACTTTTAACCAGGCAAGGAGGTGCTGAGTAGTCAAATTAATCCTGATGTTTGACTTGCTATGTGTGCATTCCGCACACCGTGCCCACCAGCACACGAGGTCGAGCGTACGGTCTCATGCTCTGCGTGTGCCTCCATGCGACACCAAGTCAACCTCATATTTTTGTTATGGAAAGTTTTTAAAATGTGTTTAGACATTGTTTACAATGTTATGGAAATTCTAGAATTTTTTAGATATTTTCCCATTTTCTTCGGGCTAAATTCAATTTCCAAAAGCTTATAGCTATATTTTGATGAGCTCTATTTTTTTTTGGTGGTGGTGGTGGTGGTGTGGGGTGGGGGGGGCCTTGTGTCCTATCCTCTCTCTATGCGGTTTTTAAGGATTTTTATAAGCTTATCAATATTTTTCGTCGTTTAGAAAGCTGATGAAGTGTTTACAAATTATCTTTTAATTGAAAATCATTTAAACTATCTTGGAAACCACTTTTAACCAGGTGTCAGGACCAAAGGCCAGCGGAGAAGGATCAAGATGGGCACTGTTGATGATCCGGCACAAAGTGGCTAAGGGTAAATCGGTGTTGGACCTGTTATGTTCTTGGGCTTTAGCATCGTAGTATGTTTGTTGGCTGTAAGGCCCAGTTAATCAAGTCGGCCCGTTGGCCTTGTATCGTGTCGCTGTAGATTACAAGCAGCTGAGACCCGTGTTGACGGTTATCGATGAATAGAACCTGATCCCGCTCCTTTCTCGTTCAACTTTTCCTCACGCTTCCTGCTCCCGTTCCCCATTCCTCTTGCTAATCTACCCTAGAACTCCATCCAATCTAGTTATCCGTGACAACCTTGATCCGGGTTGTTACAATTGGTATCAGCTCCCTTCAATTCGAGTAGGAATTTGATTTGGGTTCGTGCCGTCGCTCTGGCGCCCGCGAAATTGTCAAAGGCGCAGGTTCAAATGGCGGCATCAATCGAAGATTTGGCGACCAAATTCGATGAGGTGTCGAAGTGTCTCGATCCCGTCGTCGATTTGGCCAAGGAGATGACCGGGTTCCGCGAGATGATGAAGCAAACGCTTGATGCTGTGCTAGGTGTCAGCACCAAGCAAAGCGAGCCGACTCGCCGCTCACCGATTTTGCGTGACCGGACGGAGGTGGCGGAGACGATGATCCGTGAGTCAACCGGCGACATCGGCCGGCTCGCGGCGGGCGGATGGATTCGCTGAGCACCCGCTTCCAAGCCTCGGCTTCCTCGGCGGAGTTTGAAATCTCTTGTTTGGTTTTGGAAATTGATGATACACTTGTCGTACTAATCCTTGCTCTAAGTGTGACTTGAGAGATAGGATTAGGTGGATGACGTGGAGCATAATGATCATGAACATGGACGATGATGATGGACATGGTGGATCGTCAAGCTCGGTGATCGGCTTGAGAGGAACCGGGAGATCAAGGCAAAGGTATTCTTGATAGGGTTTTTCCTTTCGGTGATCAAGACACGATAGGCGTGTGATCACATTATAGGATAGATAGCCGACTATCAAGAGGGGATGCCGCGACAATCCTTTGGTGAAGTGCTTCTAGGTCCAATTGACTTGCGTATTGCATTTAGGATAATGAGAGCACTAACCGATCTTGCCTAATCGTTTGACATGCTAACATAAGTGATAAAGTGATCATCTTCGACGTGTTGGCAACTCATGGCAAGAGACGAAGCAAGGTTGAAGCAAAGGGCGACAACAAAATGAAGAACACTTTGGAAAAGCCGGCCGGACAGCGCCGGCCGAAGCGCGACGGACGCCGCGGAATCGGCCGGATGGTCCGGTCGGTCGCGTCTAGCGTAGAGCATGTTTCGGGTTTATGCTCGACGATCGGCCGGACGCGGTGACCGGATCCACCGGACCAGGAAGCAAGAAGATGTTGTCGGCCGTGGGCCCGAGGGTGTTGTCCATTCGACCGGATGCATGTTCTAGCCCCACAGGACGATTTGGACCGGGACCCGGGTGCGTCCGGTCGGCCGAATCCGATCGGTCTTGTGAACGCCCCAATGGCTCCATTTTTGAGTGGGCTCTATATATACTTGGTTGGCTGGGTTTGTGAGCTCTCTCTTGCACATTTGAACACTCCTACACACTTGTGAGCAAGTGAGACTCCCCTCCACTCATCTCTTCACTCTAACTTCGATTCTTGAGTGAGATTGATAGTGATAGAAGTGCATTGCATCGTCGGTTGCATTCTAGAGGCACTTCATCCTTGGAGAAGCCGCGGGATTTCATTTCTCTTGGGAATTTGCTTGGTTCCCTAGCGGCTTGGAGCAAGAGGCGGTGTTGAGCTCGATTGGAGATTGTTCGAGGCCACACCGGTGGATTTGTGAGGGGTCGTTCCTTACCCCGCGGGAGATTCGCGAAAGGAGCACTAGTGGATTGCTCGTGGCTTGTTGGACCCTCTCTTGTGATCCGTTTGCTTGAGCTCCCACCGGGGATTTGGCACCGGCCATTAAGCTTAGCAACCATCAAGTGAGTGTGTCGCCACAACGGGGACTAGCGTGCCGGCAAGCACGTGAACCTCGGTGAAAAATCATCGTGTCTTGTGAGCTAGCTCATTGGAGATTTCTTGTACACGGTGATTGGCTTCAACCTCGACACTACACCGGTGGTATTGTATTCTAGCACCTCTTTGCTTTACTTCGATAGCTTATCTTGTTAGGGTGCTAGTTAGCTATCTTGTTAGCTTGAGTAGTTTGCTTAGTCTTGTTAGCTCCTAGAAGTAAAATTAGTTAGTTTTGCTTGATCACCTAGGAGTAAAACTAGAGACATAGCCTTTGCGTGGATTAGAGACAATAGAATTAAATTGTGGCTTGCATAGCTAGCGTGTAGCATTGCTTATTTAGCTTCGCCATCTTTTATACTAATCTGGGTGCTTAGTGTTGTTGCAAGAATTTTGAATAGGCTATTCACCCCCCCTCTAGCCATTAGGACCTTTCAGAGTTCCAGTTCTACCTGCCGGGTGGCGCGCCGCCCGTCGTGCCACCCGGTCGGATAGCCTCTACAGGGGCTCAACCTCAACGCTGTGCCAGCGGCGTCGACCCCATCATTGGCGGCGCTGCTGGCGCAGCCGAACGGAGTGGCGAACACTGCGGCGGGTTCCATGGAACTCGGCCGCAACACCGATTCGAGCACGCGTCGACGACTCTCATTCGAGATCCCACTTTGCGCCCACCCCGTTCCCAAAATTAGAATTCCCTAAGTTTGATGGCTCCAACCCGTGCTTATGGAAGGATCACTGTTTGATGTATTTCGAGGTCTACTCTGTGCATTCATCCTTGAAGACTCGTTTTGCTGCCCTGAATTTTGTGGGATCCGCGAAGACCTAGTTGCATAATGTTGAGCGTTGGGGTCGGTTGACAGATTGGGATGATTTACGTGCTAAGGTCATGGCCAAATGCGACAGAGATCAGTATCCATTGGTGATGAAGCGGTTTGAGGCGATCGCCCGAAAGGCTGCCGTCGATGAGTACACCTTGGAGTTTGGAGGTGGTGCTCATAACCTTCTCGTTGTACAACTCAAGTTACGATGAGACCTATTTTGTGAATCGTTACATGGCGGGGTTGAAAGAGGAGATCCGGGCGGGGTTGGTACTCCATAGACTGTTGATGTTGACACTGCTAGTGCCCTGGCTCGGATTCAAGAGGGTGAAGTGAGCAGAAGTAGAGGCAAAGGGACTTGGAAGGATGTGGCTAAATGGCAAGCAAAGGCTCCTGACAAGGGTAAGGCAGTAGAAAGTGATAAGCTGAAGCCTACAGAAGGGGAAGACAAACTGTCCGCTCTTAAACAGTTTAGAAGGAGAAATGGACTGTGCTTGAGGTGTGGTTCCAAGTGGACCAAGGAGCATAAGTGCCCAACTCAAGTACCAATTCATATTATTGATGAGATGTGGGATGCCTTGGAGGATGATGAGTCTGAATCTGTTGAACAAGATCTGGAAGCTCTTGGGGAAACTGTGATGGCAGTGGATCAAGGATCTGTTCCAACCAAGAGTACTAGAAAAACTATGAGACTGTGGGGCCATATAGATGATAAGGAGGTGCTGATATTGGTGGATTCAGGAAGTGTAGCATCATTTCTCAGTGCTTCTATTGTGGCTAGTCTAGGTCTGGAAACTGTGTCTTGTGGTCCAACCAACTTTATAGCTGTTGATGGTGGCACAATGGTTTGTGATCAGCAGGTGCCCAATCTCCAGTGGCAAGTGTAGGGTCACATGTTCAAAACTTACGTGGGCATTCTGCCTCTCAAGTGCTTTGATATGGTGTTAGGGGAGGATTGGCTTGAGGACTGCAGTCCTATGTGGGTGCATTGGAAGAAGAAGATCATGAAAAACTGTTATAATGGCGGTGTATCAAGCTCAATGGCTTCTGAGAATAATTGATACTTGCACACCAATATCTTGTCAAGCCATGCATAGCCTAATCAAGAAAGAAGCTGCATGCAGTTGGGTGTGCGTTGTTGTTGGTGAGACAGGTTCTGGCGATTCGGTAGGGGAAGAAGTGGTTTTTGTGGTGGATTTAGCTAAGGATCTTTGGCATTCCTACGCCAGTGCGATCGATCATCCAAGACTATGAGGATGCATTCCGGCGACCTACTACCCTATCTCCTCAAAGGCCATTTGATCATCACATTGAACTCTTACCTGGAGCTATTCCAGTCAACATTAGACCTTACAAATACTCTCCAGCCCAGAAAAATGAGATTGAAAAGCAGTTACAGGAGATGCTTCAGAGTGGCATAATTAAACCTAGTCAAAGTCCATATGCATCACCTGTGCTTTTGGTTAAGAAGAAAGATGGGTCATGGCGATTTTGTGTTGATTACAGGCACTTAAATGCCCAGACTGTGAAGAATAAACAACCAATGCCAGTGGTGGATGAACTGATTGATGAATTAGCTGGTGCTCAATGGTTCACTAAGCTTTATTTTAGAGCTGGATATCACCAGATTTGTATTTAGCCAGAGGATACCCACAAGATAGCCTTTAAGACACGTAGTGGGTTGTATGAGTTCTTGGTCATGGCTTTTGGGTTGACAAATGCACCTGCTACATTTCAGAGCATCATGAATTTGATTTTTGCACCATTATTGAGAAAGGGGTTGTTGGTATTTATGGATGACATTCTGGTTTCTCATCTACACTTTGGAAGAGCATATCGGCCTCCTCAAGCAAGTATTTGCTATTCTATGACAACACAAATTCTTCATAAAGCTGTCTAAGTGCTCCTTTGCTCAGAAGGAGATTGAATATCTGGGACATTGTATCTCTGGGTCTGGGGTGGCTACTGAGAGAAGCAAGATTCAGGCTGTAGAGTAATGGCCAGTGCCTAAGAACTTGAAGGAGTTAAGGGGATTTCTTGGTCTAACTGGGTATTACAGAAAATTTATCCAAAATTATGTACTGATCTGCAGGTGTCTCACTGATCTATTGAAGAAAGGGATGCCATACTGTTGGACATCCAGGCATCAGGCAACATTTATGCAACTCAAGCATGCTCTGATCCAAGCTCCTGTTTTGGCTATTCCTGACTTTAGTAAAACTTTTGTTCTTGAGACTGCCGCCAGTGATTTGGGATTTGGTGCAGTATTTTCTCAGGATTCTCGTCCCATAGCCTATCTTAACAAGGTCATGCGTGTTAAAAATCAGGCACTATCTACTTATGAAAAGGAGTGCCTTGCCATCATATTTGCTGTGAAGAAATGGACGGCTTATCTACAACATGCAGAGTTTATCATCAGAACTGATCACAAAAGCCTCTTATACTTGACTGAGCAGAGAATTTCTACCAGGATTCAGTAGAAGGCCTTACTTAAATTGATGGATTTGCAATATAAGATTGTGTACAAACAAGGTGCCCTGAACAAAGCAGCTGATGCTTTATCTAGATGCCACAATCCTAATGCCTTGATGGCTGTGTCCTTTAGTGAACCAATATGGATTGACAAAGTCAAGGCTGGTTATGAAGATGATTCAGTGGCCAAAGAGATTTTGCTCAAGCCAACTGGGGATTTCACTGTCTGTGATGGCCTCATTAGGCATCAGGGCAGAATTTGGTTGGGTTATAATACTCTGGATCACCAACATGTGTTGCAGGTTGTTCATAGTTCTGGTGTGGGTGGTCATTCTGGGTTTCAAGCTACCTATTACAGGATCAGGAATATTTTCTCTTGGCCTGGCATGAAGAAAGACATCTTCCCGTATGTGCAGGAGTGTCAGGTTTGCCAACAAGCTAAAGTAGAGCATGTGAAGTTGGCTGGGTTATTACAACCTTTACCTATCCCTAACCAAGCTTGGCAAGTGGTGTGTATGGATTTCATAGAAGGTCTACCTAAGTCTAAGAGGTATGACACCATCTTGTTCTTCATTGATAAGTTTACAAAATATGCTCATTCTGTGGCTCTAGCACATCCATTTTCTGCCTTGGATGTGGCTCAGATATTCTTAGATTCTATCTATGCTCATCATGGTATGCCCCTTAAATTAGTTTCTGATCGAGATAGAATTTTTGCTGGGAAAGTGTGGAATGAGCTGTTTCGCATTACTGATACCCAATTATTGATGAGCTCCTCTTATCACCCTCAAACTGATGGGCAGTCGGAGCGGTTGAATCAGTGTCTTGAAAATTTTCTGAGATGTGCTGTCAGTTCTTGTCCCAAGCAATGGCATCAGTGGCTTTCTGTGGCTCAGTTCTGGTACAACACTTGTTACCATTTACCATTTTTGGGGAGATCACCTTTTGAAGTCATGTATGGTCACAAACCAAGACATTTTGGGATTTCAAATGATGTTCAGTTGCACTCTCCTGATCTGGAGCAGTGGCTTTGTGAGCGCAATCTATTGAATGATGTTGTGCAGCATCATTTACTTCGGGCTCAGCAACGCATGAAGCATCAAGCAGACAGGCATCGTTCTGAGCGCCAATTTCAAGTTGGTGATCGAGTCTTTCTCAAGTTATAGCCTTATATTCAGTCTTCGGTGGCCCCTCGTGCCAATCGAAATTGATTTACAGATGGTATGGTCCATTCTCTATTCGGAGCGTATTGGCCCCTCGCTGCTTATCGTTTGGAATTTACGAAGGCTGCCGTATTCATCCTGTGATACATGTCTCCCAATTGAAGAAACACATTCCTCAGTCTGCTCGGCTGGAGGATGATATTTTGCAAGTGCCTGATGATGCTACTTCCATGGTGCAGCTGAAATTCCTTGTTTAGGTTTTGATAATTGATGAAACCACTAGTGGACTAATCCTATGCTTTGAGTGTATGACATAAGATAGGATTATCCAACTTGGAGAAAGGAGCATGGTGGACCATGGTGATGGACATCAAGCTCACTCGATTGGAAAAATAAAATGGGCTCAAGGCAAAGGTATTTTGATAGGGCCATTTTATTTTGCACTCAAGACATCTAGCGGATGTGAGTGATTTAGGCTTGATAACCGTACTATTAAGAGGAGAATATCATAATCGCTTTACTCACCTAGTGCCACCTATTTGAATTGCATATGCATATGAGGTAGTGACGTGGTGAGTCGATGAGAAACTCCTTTGGAAAAGACTTGAGGAAATGTCATCTAATTATGCTCAAGAGGTTGACATATTTTTGGATGAGATGACATATACTTAGATCAAGTTTTGATGAATATTTGGAAAAGATTTTGAGCTATTTTTGGGCTGCCAAAAATAGAGACCGAGAGGGCACTTGTGCGCAGTTGCTATCCATTTATTTTTCAAATGGATATAAATAGACAAGAAGAAAACTGAGAGAAGTTTTGGTTTGCTTGGTGCTACGAGAGTGCATGATGCACTGGCTGCTGTTGTCCGCTCGTTGGGCATGCAAGGAAATCAAAAGAAAAATAAAAGGGAAATGCTGCCGCCGCTGCCTTGCTTCGAGCGGCCCAGGGCCCAGTCGTCCGTTTTGGTCGACACCAGGACCGGGCCCACTCGTCCATTCGTAGCTGCTGCTGAGCCCAAGGCCTGCTGGTCCGTTTGATGCCGAGCGGTGCTGGCTGTCGTCGAAGCAGAGCACGCCCGCACCGGTTCAGTTTCATCGAAGGAAATTTTCCTCGCCGCCGGCTCGTGCGAACAGAGGAAAGAAAGGGCGACGCTGCTGCCCGTTGGGAGATTTGCCCGTTGAATCCTGCCGTTGGAGAGCTGCTGTCTCAGAGAGAATAAAAGGTGCTGCTGCCCCTCCATGCTCTCTCTCTTGCTCAACTCGAAAATACACTGAGCCTCTGTTCTTCCTGCTCTGTTTCTTGCAAACCCTAGAGAAGAAAGCTCTCATCCTCCCCTCTTTCGATCTGTCGATTTGAGCTGAAATCTTTTGAGAGAGGTTGTGCTAGGCGTGACTTGAGAGCTCCAAGAGTATTATCTCCCTCTCCTCTCCGATTCATTGGTGGATTTGTGTTCTTAAGAGGATTGAGGGAAACCTAGTGCATATTGCATTGTGATTCAATTTGAGGCACTAGGTGGTGATTGCGATTGTGGTAATCTTGTTTCTCTTGGTGATTGCCGTCACCTAGTGTAACAGAACCTTCTAAATTACAGGGCCCACATGCACTTATCATTGTCATTAAGACCTCGATCACGATGCACGAGTTCCCAATAATCTAGAAAGTACTATTAATCTTCGAACAGGATCTCATTAACAAGTCATTGCAGTATTAAAACATTTTATTCAAAATACATCGAGTAAACGGCGGAAGGATTACATAACCATAGTTTTACAAACAATTTATTCAAATAAACAAACTTAAGTATCATTATTACAAGCCTGAAATTATTGGAGTAACATTATACATATATTACATCGACAACCCCGCCCGAGGGTTCAACTCTACTCGTCATCTTCCTCTGGTACACCGTCATGCGGCGGGGACCAAAACAAGCCTGCTCATGACCTTCTCCCCGCAACAAGGGTCAAAGAACCCCGAGTACGGGAGTACTCAACAAGACTTACCCGACAAAGAGAAAAGAGGAGAAGACTCGGGAATGCTGATCTTAGCAGTCAAGGTAAGGCTTTAGCAAGAATCAAAAACTCTTTTGCTTGAAAAAAAGCTTACTATAAGTGAATCCTTACTTTCAATATTTTTAATTGATTAGTAGCTTATATACTCTAGGTTATCCTATTCTAGAGCAAACATATTTTTCTTATTCCAACTCTCTTTCCTCAAAAACATATTCCATCATTTACTACGATGAAGGTCGGGAATCGGGTCTCCTTCTCCAGAAGCAACGGGGCGATTCATGAATCGATTATAATCCCGGTTGGGGATCCCTAACCACACGACATATGTAGCACTTAAGCTTGCATATATCAACATTCTTTTCGATTTGTCCAAAACGGGGAACGAGGCTGCGCCACCCCGAGCACAGTACTCCACCTCCCTACCCGTCCCTAATGACGGTTTGACCGGTAGGGTGGGTACACGCTTACTCCCCGCCATCTCTCCACTCCCGGTGCGTGGTTGCCATTTCGATTTGGCTCCACCGAGATCCGCTTACCGGAGTATGTGGCTAGTTAGGGTCCATGCGGGGTTGCCCGGTCGGGCGTGCCATTGACCAAAAGGTCTCGGGCGCAATATGCGTTCAAAACGCCCCGATTTCACTCGGGCCAAACAACGGGACGGTCCTTAAGCGACCAACACGGGACAAGCACGGCTAGGTATCCCGCCGGCTTTCAACCTACGTCCCGTCCGATCTCAAATTCATCACTACATCTCTTTCTTTTCCGAAAAAGCGGTACCATCTCCTCAAATAAAACTTTTGACGAAAAAAACTTAACTAATTAAGCGAGGGGCTAAGCATCACTAAGCATTTTCGAAAAAAAACGGGTTAACAAGGATGGTATTGCAATAATCAAGGATGATAATGCAGCAATAAGGTTATCTCTCAACTCCTAGAACTTAATGCAACATATCATAAACATAAGTGTAAAAGCTTTGTAAAATACAAGGAAAGGTTTAAATGTATCAGGGGCTTGCCTTCGTTGACGGAATAAACTATCTCTTGAAAACCCGGAGAAATCCGAACCCACTTCCTTTGGATAAAGAACCTCCTCGAGACCGGCTCGATTTGACACTCTCGATCTAGATTCACTACACGAAATAATGTATGCCTCAACATGATGTCATATATTTAAATATGATGATTGCGGGTGCATGAAATGATAAACACATGAGTACAACTTTCCTTCACGATAAAGTTGCAACCCAACAAAACCAACTTGTTGAACTACTCTACAAGATATCATCACCATTGCCTAAGGAGTTCTCAAGGACCACTTGATTGTGGTATGATCTAAGATTCACAAAACAACCCAAAAATCACACAAAAACCTAAATTACTTGACTCAAAACAATTTATAAACCACATGAAATAATAGAGCTTAAAATAGAAAATAATTTAAACATGTCAAAATGACTCCAAACTTTTTATACAAGTAGGACACATCATAAAAACAGTACCAAATAAATTTTTATGATTTTTGAATAAATATTTTATTTTCTAAAAATCACGAGAAGATGCATTTTTCAATTAAAGATTGTATTTTTAAATCATGCAAGAACTACTCAAAATCTAAGTTTCAAATTTTTCATGGGTAGATATACTCATAAGAAGGTTCTACATAAAATTTCAGAATTTTTTGAACAAGTATTTGAATTTATACAAAATTCACAAGAATCGGCACTATTCATAACTCGGGAAAAATAAATAAAACACAATTAAAACAAAACCCGCCTTCGGGCTTAAATCAGCCCAACCCCACACGCGGCCCGACATTTGTGCGGCCCGACTGCCCTTCTGATGTGGCGGACTCGCCCAACGGGCCGATCCGCGTGGGCGGCGGCGACGCCCGGCGTTGGCCGGCGCTAGCTCGCCGGCGACCTCGCCGGCGGCGAGACTTACCTCTACACGCTCCACGCAACACGGCGAACAACCTAGGCTAGCTAACAGCGGTGGCAGAGGCATCGAGGACACCTCACCGGCGAACATGGCGGACGGCGGCGCGGCGGATGACGACAACGCTAAGCGGGGCTTTCCGTCGGCGGCGAGGACACCGGGCGACTCGGCACCATCGGCGAACCGAGCCCTCGCTTAATTGAACCCAAGCGACCCCTACGCGGGACGGTGCGGCGGCGTGGACGGGCGGACCTCGTCGGCGGCGGCGTTCGGCGACCACGGTGAGAAAAGGAAACGATCGACACGGGCATGCGCGGCGGCTCCACCGCGACTTTGATGCTCGCGATGGTTTGGGCGGAAGCGAGGCGGAGATGGTGCGGCGGCGGTGGCGGCGGCGGCGGAAAGCGGTGCGGCAACGAGCGGCGTTACGGCGCGTCGAGCTCGGCCGTGAAAAGGAAGGGTCGACCATGACCCACGACGTCAAGGGGATGTCAAATCGCTAGATGGTTTGCTTGAAGCTCACCGAACAACGGGACGGCGGCGGGCGATCAGCGCGGCGCTTCCGGCCGGACTCGGGGCGAGAGGCGGCGTGCGGGCTCTTCCGGCTCTGAAACGAGACGCGAGGCGGCTCAAGGGATGCGCAGAACGAGTTGCGAAGACAATGGTGCTCTCAATTTGAAGGATTTGAGCTCGGCCGGCGGCGGCAAAGGAAAGGGGCGGAGGTGGCCGGCGGCGGTTGAAGGAAGAAGAAAAGACGGCGGCGCGGCGTCGCGTCGAAGTTTTATAGGGCGCAGGAAGGCTAGACAGGTGGGGGCGACGTTACGAAAGGTGGGCGGTGGCCAAAGGCGCGGCCGGGCTCGCGAGAAGACGAGGCGTCCACGGCGGCGGTGGCGGCGATGGGCGGCATGGGCGGCCATGCCCGTTCTTGTAGCACCCAAAACCCTAACTTTCGTTTTTGATCAAATTCTCCTCAAATTTGAATTGAACTCGAAAAACTCCAAAAAGCAACTTGGCCTAATTTTTCAAGATCTACAATTTTCACAATTGGAAGATTTTCAAATTCGGCCTCTAAATATGACTTTTGAAATGGGGTCAAAAAGGGACAAATTTGAATTCAAAATTACTTGCAAATTTATTCAAAAACTTCAAAAACTTTGTACACCTCTTTTGTACATCAAAACATGATCTACAACTTGGCTTTTGGAAATTTTTACAAATTTTGCTTAGATTTTAAATTATGGAAAAGGGGGGTAAAAGAGAGAATGGAATTAGGGTTTTGAAGCTCAATTCAAACTTGAATTTGATTCAAATTTCAGATTCCCAACCTATACTATCAAACCATCATCCAACAACACACTTAGGATCAAAAACATAAATTTAAAATTTAATCACTCTAAAATTCTTAAGCACAAACATTTCTCTAAAAATATAAACTTATTTTAATTCGATGCATTTCAAATTTTCTAATCATGCATGCTTTGCGATGATCATGATGACATGGCAAAATTTTAGTTGATTAACACCAGGGGTGTTCTGGCCTTTCCCCTAAAAGAAATCTCGTCCCGAGATTTAAAACCCGGGTTAAGTAGCGGCAAAGGAAATGTGTCAAGCAAACACATCTCAAACTAATTCATAAAACGGTAGGGTTTTACCTAATATATGTTACAAAAGTTTAAAGAGACAAGCTATAACTTCGGGGGAGGGGATTGTAACCTAGATAGAAGCAAGAAATTCGGGAAGTGCTCTTGCGAGATATTCTTCGACTCCCATGTTGCATCTTCTTTGAATGTTGATTCCATTGGATCTTATACCATTTGGTTGTTCTTCTACGAGTGACACGATCTTTTTGGTCAAGAACTTGAATAGGATATTACGAATAGACCGATCGGGTTCAAGTGCAACTCCTTCAATATCAACCACTTGATCGGGCACTTTCGAAGACATTTCTTCAATCGGGATACATGGAACACATTATGCATGCTATAAAGGTGTTCGGTAACTCCGCACGATATGCTAATTTTCCACATCTTTCCGAATCGGAATGGTCCAATGTAACGAGGTGCTAACTTCCCTTTGATTCCAAATCTTTTTACTCCTTTTATAGGTGATACTTTTAAATACACATAATCTCCCACTTCAAATGTCAAAGATTGGCGTCTTTTATCCGCATAACTTTTCTCATCGAGGCGAGCTACTTTCATATTTTCTTGTATGACACGAACTTTCTCTTCTGCATCCTTTACCAAATCCACACCAAAGAACCATCTTTCTCCAAGTTCGAGACCAATTCGGAGGAGTTCTACATCTGCGACCATATAAAGCTTCAAAAGGTGCCATCTTGATACTCTCTTGATAAATTGTTGTTGTAAGAAAATTCGCGGAGGTAAACATTCATCCCATTTTTCTTGATAAGTGAGAACACAAGCTCGTAACATATCCTCTAAAATTTGATTAACTCTCTCGGTCGTCCATCGATCTGTGGGTGATAAAGCTGAACTATGATTGAGCTTGGTTCCCAATGACTTTTGTAATTGTTTCCAAAATTTATTCATAAATATTGAACTTCTATCTCGAAACAATATTCTTTGGTGCACCATGCGCATCGAAAAATCCGAGCAATATATAACTCAAGATAGGTTTTGCGAGAATAATCTTCCTTTCTTCGCGAGAAAATGTGCTATCTTAGTAAGACGATCCACAATAACCCAAATGGAATTGAAACCCCTTGATGTTCTGGGTAAACCAACAATAAAGTCCATGGTAATTTCCTCCCATTTCCAAGACGGAACAGGCAATGGATTTAACTGTCCTGCAGCTTTCATGTGTACTTTGCCTTTACTCGTCGACATGTATCACATTTAGCCACATAACGAGCAACTTCTATCTTCATCTTGGTCCACCGAATCTACGTTTTCAAGTCCCGATACATCTTAGTGCTTCCCGGGTGAATAGAATACCTAGTCAAGTGTGCTTCATCCAGGATCGTTGACGTAACTCCGGAACCTTTGGTACTACCAGGCGATTCTTGAACCATAACACATCCGCTTCATCAATTCTGAAACAAGATGGCTTTCCACTTCTGACTTTCTCTTTGATATGTGCTACACCTTTATTTTCTCTCTGAGCAGCAATAATCTGATCTCGGATATTTGATTCCACAGTGATACTAGATAGAGTCCCCTGTTCAATAATTCCCAAATTCAACTTTTCCATATCTTGACACAAAGTCTTATCCATTAAACTCACTTCAAGACAATTGCATTAAGACTTCCGACCGAGTGCATCGGCAACCACATTTGCTTTAGGGATGGTAATGCACTTCGAATCATAATCCTTGATCAACTCCAACCATCTTCTCGCCTCATATTCAGGTCGGGTGGGTGAAGATATATTTTAAACTCTTGTGATCGGTATAAATATGACAAGTATTGCCCAACAAATAATGACGCCAAATCTTTAGTGCATGGACAACTGCTGCTAATTCTAAATCATGAGTTGGATAATGTTCTTCATGACGTTTAAGTTGTCTGGAGGCATAAGCAATAACTCTTCTTTCTTGCATCGCAAGTACACAACCTAGGCCAATACCGGAAGCATCACAATAAACATCGAACGGCTTTTCAATATCCGGTTGAGCTATATGGTGCAAATAGTTAATGCCTTCTTGAGAATCTTAAAGGCTTTCTCACACTCAGACGACCAAACAAACTTAGTTTGATTCTTCAACAACTCAGTGATAGGCTTCGCTACTTTTGAAAAGTCCGGAATAAACCGACGGTAATATCCCGCCATTCCGAGAAAACTGCGGACTTGATGCACAGTGGTTGGGGACTTCCAATTGAGAATATCCTTGACCTTACTTGGATCAACTGAAACTCCATCGCTGACAACACATGACCCAAGAATTGTACTTTCTCTAACCAAAACTCACACTTACTGAACTTGGCATATAAATGATGATCTCTTAAACGTTTCAGAACAATTCGAAGGTGCTCAGCATGCTCTTCTTTGTTCTTGGAATATATCAATATATCATCAATGAATACCACTACAAACTTGTCAAGTTCGACATAAATACCGTATTCATCGGATACATGAAATGAGTGGGGCATTGGTTAATCAAAAGACATCACCAAATAATCATATAGACCATATCTGGTAGTGAAGGCGAGTCTTTGGAATATCTATCGGTCTAATCTTAATCGATGATATCGACCTCAGGTCAATCTTAGAAAAGACTTTTGCTCCAAAGCAAGTTGATCAAAAAGAGATCAATGCGGGGCAAAGGATATTTATTTTTAATCGTCACTTCATTCGGTGGACGATAATCGACACACATCCTCAAAGTGTGATCTTTTTTTTTTACAAATATTGCGGGGCAACCCCAAGGTGATGAACTGGGTCGAATAAAACCTTTATCCAACAATTCCTACAACTGGGTTTTTAGCTCTGCTAATTCTTTAGGTGGCATTCTATATGCTCTCCCGGATATTGGGGCGGTTCCGGCTTCGGATCTATTCTGAACTCCACATCTCTCGTCTGGCGGTAAACCGGGTAAATCTTCCGGAAACACATTCGGAAATTCACAAACTCTTTGGGATATCCTTTTATTTCATTAACAGATGTAACACGATTCTCTCAACGACCCTCTTAGGAATGGGGAGTTGAATAAGAAGTTGAGAACGCTATTGGGTATATTTACCCTTATTGTTCTATTCAAAACATCGATGATGACCCCATGCTGATACATCCAATTCATACCCGAGGATCACATCTATATCTTGATCCTTTAGAATTATCATATTAGTGGAAAAATCATGCCCACCTAATCTTATAGGTACTTGTTGTACCATTTCTTTGGTACTCATACGTCCCCAGGCATCGTATAAAGAAATTATCTTTTGTTTCCCCAATTGGTATTTCATGCTTGATGACAAAAGTTCTATTGATGAATGTATGAGATGCTCAGGAATCAAACAATGTAGCTGCCGAGGATGATTGGCAACAGATAAACATGCCCATCATGACGGGTTCCCCCTACGTGTATTTCATCAACATTAGTATAGAACACCCGGCCGAGTTTTCTTCTCAACTTTACCCTTACGAACATTACGTCACTACTATTCTTGTTACGTGGGTCGGCGACTTCCGATGCTACTTGAAAATTGGGATTATACCTCTCGAGGATTGGGGCATTCTCGGGAATAGTGTCGAGGGCTTGCCACGCTTAAAGCAGATAGTACCACCTTGGCCTTGTGGGCAGGGTTACGAATGACGAGGAGCATTCTATTTTGGGCGTGGATAGGTAAAAGCCGTAGCAGGGGGCGACAAATGGCTGGCCGCCTAGGCCGGAAACTGCGGTGGGCGATAAGGAGGGCGATAATGATTGACCGGATGATAGATCACCCTCGACGCTTCTTATTTCCTCCATAAAATCCGGGCGACACATTTTTCTTCTTATTCTTAATCTCCTTGTGTTGACGATACTTTTCTTCAGCATGCAGTGCCATATTTACCACGTCATGATAAGTATCACGTAGCGCAGTGGGCATCATTGTCCGAAGCTTCATATTTAGACCACGTAAGAACCACTCCTTTCTCTTCGGATCTGTACTAACATGTTCGGAGCATACCGAGAAAGATGATTAAAGCGGCCAACATATTCCATAACCGGTGATCTCCTTGTTTCAAATCAATAAATTCCGTTAACTTTTTGGCCATCACACCTTCGGGAGTGTAGTGTGCACGCGAAAGCTTCACGGAACTCGCCAAGTCACTTTCGGTGACCACCGGCCGCATGGCAAGAAAAAGTTGCCCACCAAGCTCTGCGGCACCCCTAAACTGTTGAGCGCAAAATGGGGCTTCGATAGGTAGTAAACTCCATAAGCTCAAACTTTTGCTCCATAGTACGGAGCCAATCATCCGCCTCAATGGTTCATTTGCTCGAAAAGATTGGGGCTTAGTGTCGATGAAATCGGGGTATGAATTTTCCTTTTTATCATTCCGGCGACCATGATTACCACGATTGCCATTCGACTATTCTGTGCCACTTCTCGCATTAAGCGACTATTTTCCAGTAGTGGCTTGGACCAAAGCAGCTATGGCATCAGTCAGATTAACAGGAACCTGTGGTGGTCCGGGAGCAGCAGCCCTTGAACTACTAGCATTGGATTGAGGCATCTGTTACAAACAAACCGACTTTATTCATTAGTTTACATATAACTTCCTAAAAGGTTACAACAACACACCAAACCGGTTCACTTATTTATTATACAATCCTGCACTAAGCAGGACCATCCAACCCACTAAGTTTTACATACTCTTACTATCTAACATATCTTACAACATCCTCACAACCGCTCAAACATCATTCTCACTGTCCTGGTAGTGCTCTATCTCCTCTGGTTCTTCTTCTTCTTCACCATCGCTAAGTGGTGCTATCTCCTCATTTCCCGCTTCTTCCTCATTCTCATTTTCAACAACACCTCCATCATCCTCAACATCTCCATACTGGTGGTTCTGATGTATGGCTTCATGTAAATTTGCATTGTAAGCTTTCAAACCTTGCACCTGAACTTCTAGGGCATGAATACGATGTATGGCGAGTATCATGTCTTGCCTTTCAAACTCCCTCTCGTGAAGTATATTAAATAAAACTTGACGACATTCTTCATAGTCTAAATCACGTCGTTCCACTTCACCTTGCAGATCACCAATCTGTAAGGTAGCATCCTCATTGGCTCTTGTAGCTTCTGTCAACTCTTCAGTGAGCCTTCCTACTTCAGCTTGGAGATCAACAATCTGTGAAGTACCTTCTTCTCTAGCTTTGTTTGCTTACGCCAACTCTCACGGTAAGGCTTTGTATCTCAGGTGATAAATTAGGCCTACTAGTCTTCTTTGCTAGCACCATCATGTCTTGGAGCAAGTTGGTGTCGAGGAACTCCTTTGGGTCTGTCTTCTTTGTTGGGGTCGACTTAGTACGGGCCATCCTATAGATAGGAAAGATTGTATTAAAGGATGGATCGGGGAGATTAACAAGTTAGCAAGCATAGGATTGATATACCTAACCCAAACCACAATTAAGGGGAAAGTGATTAACAAAGGTTAATTAAGCATGATGCATGAATCGAACTTACGAAACTATGCGTAAAACGAAACTTATTATTTTGGGCAATATACATGTTACTCCTTTGCAAAACATTTGAATTATAAGAAAAGATTTTACAAATTGATTCAAGATAAGCTATAAGCAATTTGGACCAAATTAAGAGTTTAAATTAATTTAACTCAAATCATTTTGAAGTTTTGTAAAATAATACTACAAGAATCGTTAATGATTATTGCTCGTACCAACTGTGAGAACCTCCTAAATTACAGGGCCCACATGCACTTATCATTGTCATTAATACCTTTGATCACGATGCACGAGTTCCCAATAATCTAGAAAGTACTATTCTTCCGAACAGGATCTTATTAACAAGTCATTGCGGTATTACAACATTTTATTCAAAATACATCGAGTAAACGGCGGAAGGATTACATAACCATAGTTTTACAAACCATTTATTCAAATAAACAAACTTAAGTATCATTATTACAAGCCACGGAATTATTGGAGTAACATTATACATATATTACACCGACAACCCCGCCCGAGGGTTCAACTCTACTCGTCATCTTCCTCCGGTACACCGTCATGCGGCGAGGGACCAAAACAAGCCTGCTCATGACCTTCTCCCCGCAACAAGGGTCAAAGAACCCCGAGTGCGGGAGTACTCAACAAGACTTACCCGACAAAGAAAAGAGTAGAAGACTCGGGAATCTTTGGTCTTAGGAGTCAAGGTAAGGCTTTAGCAAGAATCAAAAACTTTTTTTGCGAAAAGCTAACTATAAGTGAATCCTTACTTTCAATATTTTTAATTCAGATTAGTAGCTCATATACTCTAGGTTATCCTATTCTAGAGCAAACATATTTTTCTTATTCCAACTCTCTTTCCTCAAAAACATATTCCATCATTTACTACGATGAAGGTCGGGAATCGGGTCTCCTTCTCAGAGAAAACGGCGATTCATGAATCAATTATAATCCCGGCTGGGGATCCCTAACCACACGACATATGTAGCACTTAAGCTTGCATATATCAACCTTCTTCAGATTTGTCCAAAACGGAAGCGAGGGCTGCGCCACCCGAGCACACATTACTCCACCTCCCTACCCCGTCCTAATAACAGCGGTTTGACCCAGTAGGGTGGGTACACGCTACTCCCGCCATCTCTCCACTCCCGGTGCGTGGTTGCCATTCGATTTGGCTCCACCGAGATCCGGCTTACGGGGTATGTGGCTAGTTAGGGTTGGATCGATGCGGGGTGGCGCCGATCGGGCGTGCCATTGACCAAAAAGGTCTCGGGCGCAATATGCGTTCAAAACTTCGATTTCACTCAGGCCAAACAACGGGACGGTCCTTAAGCGACCAACACGGGACAAGCACGGCTAGGTATCCCGTAGGCTTTCAACCTACGTCCCGTCCGATCTCAAATTCATCACTACATCTCTTTCTTTTCCAAAAAACGGTACCATCTCCTCAAATAAAACTTTTGACAAAAAAAAACTTAACTAATTAAGCGAGGGCTAAGCATCACTAAGCATTTTCGAAAAAAAAAGGTTAACAAGGATGGTATTACAATAATCAAGGATGATAATGCGGCAATAAGGTTATCTCTCAACTCCTAGAACTTAATGCAACATATCATAAACATAAGTGTAAAAGCTTTGTAAAATACAAGGAAAGGTTTAAATGTATAGGGGCTTGCCTTCGTTGACGGAATAAACTATCTCTTCAGAAAACCCGAGAGAAATCGAACCCGCTTCCCTTTGGATAAAGAACCTCCTCGAGACTCGGCTCATTTGACACTCTCGATCTCGTTCACTACACTAAATAATGTATGCCTCAACATGATGTCATATATTTAAATATGATGATTGCAGGTGCATGAAATGATAAACACATGAGTACAACTTTCCTTCACGATAAAGTTGCAACCCAACAAAACCAACTTGTTGAACTACTCTACAAGATATCATCACCATTGCCTAAGGAGTTCTCAAGGACCACTTGATTGTGGTATGATCTAAGATTCACAAAACAACCCAAAAATCACACAAAAACCTAAATTACTTGACTCAAAATAATTTATAAACCACATGAAATAATAGAGCTTAAAATAGAAAATAATTTAAACATGTCAAAATGACTCCAAACTTTTATACAAGTAGGACACATCATAAAAACAGTACCAAATAATTTTTTTTTATGATTTTTGAATAAATATTTTATTTTCTAAAAATCACAGAAGATGCATTTTTCAATTAAAGATTGTATTTTTAAATCATGCAAGAACTACTCAAAATCTAAGTTTCAAATTTTTCATGGGTAGATATACTCATAAGAAGGTTCTACAAAAAATTTTCAGAATTTTTGAACAAGTATTTGAATTTATACAAAATTCACAAGAATCAGCACTATTCATAACTTAGGAAAATAAATAAAACACAATTAAAAACAAAACCCGCCTTCGGGCTTAAATCAGCCCAACCCCACACGCGGCCGACGGCATGCGGCCCGGCCTGCTGATGAGCGGATCGCCCAACGGCCGCCCCGCGCGGGGATCCGCGGCCGCCCGGCGTACTCGGCATAGCTTCGCCGGCGGCGACCTCGCCGGCGACGAGACTTACCTCTACACGCTCCACGCAACACGACGAACAACCTAGGCTAGCTAACGCGGTGGCGAGGCATCGAGGACACCTCACCGGGCGAACATGGCGGCACGGCGGGCGGCGGACGACGATAACGCCAGCGGGGCTTTCCCGTCGACGGCGAGGGACACCTGCGGCGACTCCGGCACCATCGGGCGAACCGAGCCCTCGCATTGAACCTAAACGACCTCACGCGGACGCTCGGCAGCCATGGCGGCGGCGTGGACACGGCGGACCTCGCCGGGCGACGTTCGGCGACTGCGGTGTGAAAAGGAAAACGATGTCGACACGGGCATGCGCAGCGCTCACCGCGACTTTGATGCTCGCGCGATGGTTTGGACGAAACGAGGCGGAGATGGTCCGACGGCGGTGGCTTGGCGGCGCCTTGGCGGCGGAAAGCGATGGCAGCGGCGGCGTTCCACGCGGTATTTGTGAAAAAAAGGAAGGTGCGACCATGACCACGACGTCAAGGCGATGTCAAAGCGCTAGATGGTTTTGCTTCGAAGCTCACCAAAACAGGGGCGGCGGCGAGGCGATCCTTGGCGCTCGGCGGACTTCGGGGCGAAGGCGGCGTGCGGGCTCTTCCTCCGGCCGCGAACGAGACGGCGCAGCCGGCTCAAAGGGATGCAAACGAAGTTGCGAAGACAATGGTGCTCTCAATTTGAAGGATTTGAGCTCGACGGCGGCGGCAAAGGAAAGGGGCGGAGGTGGCCAGGCGGCGGTTGAAGGAAGAAGAAAAGACGGCAGCGTCGGCGTCGAAGTTTTATAGGGCACAGGAGGAAGGTTAGGCGGGTGGGACGGCGGCGTTACGAAGGTGGGCGGGTGGCCAAAGACGCGGCGGGCTCGCGAAAACGCGAGGCGTCCCCGGCGGCCCGGTGGCGGCGATGATGGCGGGCATGGGCGACCATGCTCATGCATTTGTAGCACCCAAAACCCTAACTTTCAGTTTTTGATCAAATTCTCCTCAAATTTGAATTGAACTCGAAAAACTCCAAAAAGCAAATTGGCCTAATTTTTCAAGATCTACAATTTTCACAATTGGAAGATTTTCAAATTCGGCCTCTAAATATGACTTTTGAAATGGGGTCAAAAAGGGACAAATTTGAATTCAAAATTACTTTCAAATTTATTCAAAAACTTCAAAAACTTTGTACACCTCTCTTTTGTACATCAAAACAAGATCTACAACTTGGCTTTTGGAAATTTTTGCAAATTTTGCTTAGATTTTAAATTATGGAAAAGGGGGTAAAAGAGAGAATGAAATTAGGGTTTTGAAGCTCAATTCAAACTTGAATTTGATTCAAATTTCAGATTCCCAACCTATACTATCAAACCATCATCCAACAACACACTTAGGATCAAAAACATAAATTTAAAATTTAATCACTCTAAAATTCTTAAAGCACAAACATTTCTCTAAAAATATAAACTTATTTTAATTCGATGCATTTCAAATTTTCTAATCATGCATGCTTTGCGATGATCATGATGACATGGCAAAATTTTAGTTGATTAACACCACGGGGGTGTTACACCTAGACGGTTGGAGTTGGATTGATTGGTGAGGGATTTGGTGATTGTGTCCACCCCCAATCAAGGTGATATTGTGAGGGGTGGTTTCCTTACCCCGGGGAGTTTCGCGAAAAGGAGCACTAGTGGATTGCTCGTGGCTTGTTGGACCCTCTCTTGTGATCATTTGCTTGAGCTCCCATAGGGGATTTGGCACCGCCATTGCTTAGCATACGTCAAGTGAGTGTGTCGCCACAACGGGACTTTAGCATGCCGGCAAGCACGTGAACCTCGGTGAAAAAATCATCGTGTCACTTGTTCTTGCTCGTTGGAGATTTCTTGGTGATCATGGTGATTGGCTACAACCTCGACACTACAGGTGGTATTGTATTATAGCACCTCTTTGCATTACTTTAGTAGCATATCTTGTTAGGGTGCTTAGTTGGTAGCTTGTGTATCTTGCTTAGTCTTGTTTAGCTCCTAGTGGTAATCTAGTTAGATTTGCTTGCTCACCTAGGAGTAAATTAGCGACATAGCCTTTGTGTGGATTAGAGACAATAGAATTGATTTGTGGCTTGCTTAGTTAGTTGAAGCATTGCTTATTTGCTACGCCATCTTATTGTCTAACCCGGGTGCTTAGTGTTGTTGCAAGAATTTTTAATAGGCTATTCACCCCCTCTAGCCATTAGGACCTTTCAAAGTGACTGTTCAGCTTTTTGGAGACTCGCCCTTGCAGGAAAGGCACTTCAACTTTGTTTCAGGTGTTGGTGCAGTGGACTGATCATCCCTCTTCGTTGGCGACATGGGAAGAGTCGAAGATCTCTGGCGTCGCTTCCCGGCGTGTCCGGCTTAGGGTCAAGCGAGGCTTTCATGGGGAAGGAATGTCAGGACCAAAGGTCGGCGGAGAAGGATCAAGATGGGCACTGTTGATGATCCGGCACAAAGTGGCTAAGGGTAAACCGGTGTTGGACCTGTTATGTTCTTGGGCTTTAGCATCGTAGTATGTTTGTCGACTGTAAGGCCCAGTTAATCAAGTCGGCCCGTTGGCCTTGTATCGTGTCGCTGCAGATTATAAGCGTGTACCGAGACCCGTGTTGACGGTTATCGATGAATAGAACCTGATCCCGCTCCTTTCTCGTTCAACTTTTCCTCACGCTTCCAGCTCCCGTTCCCCATTCCTCTTGCTAATCTACCCTAGAACTCCATCCAATCCAGTTATCCATGACAACCTTGATCCGGGTTGTTACACCGGGCAAGGAGGTGATTAAATTGGTTCGAGAGTTAGGAGACGGTTGTCTACCGGAGAATTCGAGTGCGAGAAGCAAACCTGGCTGCTGTGGTAGTTTGGGAAAGGCACAACAAACATTTTCATTCATTTATGCCCTACCGAATATTATTATTTGGCTATCAATCTAATGGAACTATGGAAGGCATATAAAGTTGGCCCAATACTATTGTTCGGCCTTTTCCATTCTTGTATTTATGCCCAACTAACACAATTTGTTTTTAGAGAAGAGCCCAACTAACACAGAGGTGACCCACGTTCTAGCCAGGTTTCTATCTGTGGGCCTAGTACGTATGGGCTATGCTCGGTCCGGGTGCGACGACCTGGAAGACTCAAGCTTACGCTTGGCCCAGTTCAATTACTCCATGCATTTTAAATAAGTCCTCCTGGGACTTTAGCTTTTCATGCATATTTTTTTAGGTTTTACAATATATTTGTCTAGATATAAATATGTATCTCGGTAAACAGATAAGGTCATGTACCTAGAAAAACTAAAACAACATATAATCAAGCTCATAGATTAACCACTGCCACATTGATCCAACATCAAATGGGCGAAATCTAAAAAAAAAAAAAAAAAAAAAAAAAACTCGACCTGGGCGGTTAAGACTACAACCGCAGCTTAAATGGGCAAAATCTAGTGAGGAAAAAAAAAACCATGGCACAATAAACAAACGCCAAATGTTTCAAGGGTGAAATCAAGTAGTTAGGAAAAAACAACTGCTCCCTCTACCCTAAAATATAAAAAATCAACGGTTCAAAACTATATGAAAATGTAAGGTATTATACGGTATATTCTTTTTTGACGAAACTGGAGAGGCCGGGGCGGCCTCTACAGGCTTTTATTAAAGATTAGAGAACAGTTTAAACAGTTTATAAGGTATATTCTAGGTCCTCATCTCCTCTCTCACCTCTTCTTCTTTATTAATTGAACACCTGTTTCCTTCTATATACCATATATTTCCTCTTTAATTCATGGTAGGAAAGGATAACATGTATTATTAAAGATCCCTTTTAAACTAGGAAAGCAATAACCGAGCTACTCCCTCCTAATTTGTGAGGGTTAATGCAGTATTTTGCCATGTTCCTTGTTTTATCTAAAAATTGCTTCGATTCCTAATTATACTAGTATATTGACCGTGCTAACGCTACAGTGATGGAGAGAATAGTTTGCAAAGTTAAAGAAGTAAAATCTAATTTTACAGTTTGAAGAGAAAATAAAGGCTCGAAGATAATCTAAAAAGAACGTTTTCTGATGGGAACTCAACACTAAATTTTATTTATTCGACCATTCCACCTTTTTTAAAAAGGCTAATTTTCGTTCCAGACTTAGCAAACTACTTTGCACGCTCAAGGGCTGAATGAGGGCTTTCCCCTTATAAGTACATAATAGCGTGTTGCTACATGTAGCACAGTAACCTGCCATATTCCGACATTCGGTGTTCACGAGGACAAGACTCGTGTGATGGCCGCAAACTGGCCTATATAGCTAAACCCGCTCGTCTCTAGTGGTAGCGTCCGGCCGCGACTCGGGGCCGCTCTTCTCCCAAACGCAGTAGCCGTCGCCGTGCGCAGCGACACTGAAACCCGACGGGATCAGGCTGCCGACGTCGTACCTCGGCCCGATCTTGGTGATAACTTTGTCGTCGATCTTGGCAACGTAGACATCGCCTTCTGCTTTTACGATGCTCAGCTTGCTTCCCGGATGGATCCCGTTTCTCTTCCTGATCGCCGCCAGCGTGCTGATCTCCTGCTTTAGGTTCCAGTCGAACACGTGATCGTAGAACTGCATCCATCGATCGAGCACATACGATTAGGTAGCGATCGACGAAATGCTAACAATGCTGGTCGTGGTACTCACGATGGATGGGATCCCTGGGTGGGTGAGGATGTAGGCGTAGCCCTGCATGACCTTGTCGGACGGGAACGGCCACGACTTCTGCGTCGAGCCCGTGTCGTGGTTGTCGACGAACGTGACGGCCTTCTCAGGCAGCCAGCCGATCATACCGGGCGCCTTGCCGTTGGCGTCGCGCATCCGCCACAGCTCCCCTTGCACGGCCGCCTGCAGCACGCCCTTGGTGGTGAAGTCGAACGCGGCGGCGGGTCCACCCACGGCGTTCACCCAGTCCACCAGTTCCTGTCGGTCCCCGTCCTGATTGTGCTTCGGCTTGCCGTCGCCGTCGTAGCTGAGGGAGCTCCATATCTCCGCGACCACGAAGCTCGGCTGGCTTCTGTCCACGTACGCCTTAGCGACGGCCGCGGAGTACCCCTTGGCGAAGTCGAGGCGCCATCCGCCTGTGAAGCCGACGTCGGCGCTGAGCCAGTCCAGCCAGTCCGAGAGCTCCCGCTGCACGCGCGGGTTGAGGTGGTCGATGTCCGGCGCGGCGCCGAAGTCCCTGCCCGTGTCACGGTTCCCGCGCCCGTTGGAGAACTCCGTGTCGTCGCTGCAGATCATGTCGGCGTCCCAGTTGAGCCGCCCGGCCCCGGTCCCGCCGCCCTCGAAGATGCAGTACACGCCGCGGCTGTCCTTGTCGGCGCACCGGTGGTTGATGACGATGTCCGCCACGGCCTCGACGTCCTTGCCCCGGAACGCGGCGATCAGCGACCGCAGCTCCGCCTCGGTGCCGTACCTCGACGCGTTCAGGTCGTAGAGCCGTCCCGGCATGTAGCCTTGCGGCGAGACGGAGTGCGATGGCGGCGGCAGCCAGACGTGCGTGGCGCCGGCATTGGCGATGTCGTCCACCCGAGACTGGAGAAACTTGTACCAGCCGCGCCGGCCTTGCTTCTTGCACGACTCCCAGTTGAACCCCTGCGTGCGGCGCACGCGTACGTCGTATCTGTCAGCAAGAATGCATGGAAAAAGACGTTCTCGACTCGATCACGCACGTACATACCTGGAACAGGACCTGGGCTCGTGCCGTGTTGGAGCCAAACAAGCACGACAGCGCCGCGACAGCTAGGAGCCCGAGCAGGCCGGCCAGGTGTTTCGCCATGCCGGCGAGGCTCGTGTCTTCTGAGTCAGCTGCGTGTTCTTCTGCAGGTTTTGGACGTGTAGTACGCGATGCAAGTTGGAAGTGAAGTGAGCTGCCAAGCCCGTGGCCATGTTGTATTTATAGGGGCAACAGAATGTGGATATACTTCAGATCAGTGGTCCAAATGTTTAGATATACTTGAGACCTGTGGCCATGTTGATCTACTACCGATCGACGTACATTTAAGACAGAGATGAACGTTAGCCGGCACGTGTCTCGGCCAGGCACGCACGTCGAGCAACCGGGACAGTATCAAGCTCTGGCCGGCGTCGCCGGTCGCGTACGAGCACGACGACGTGAGCAGCTACGACGGGGCAGGGCGCTGCACGCTGCGAACTGATCCCGCATGCCGTGGCATATGGACGTGGCTCATCGGTGGCTGTTGGTGTGGTTTTTCACCGTTATCTAGAGAAGAAGTGCCCAATTCCAGTTTTGAGGTCGACCACACGTTTTCTTCATAGCGGTCGATCGCGTGCTTGCTTTCATTTTTTGTTTTTTATCAAGTGCATCCGCGCTTCCTTTCTCTTTTTGTTAACTGTTGGCCCAACCGATCTCAGGCTTCCTTCTTCTTATTTTTTTCTCGCTAGGCCCAACGTCGTAGGCTTCCTTCTTCCTTCTATTGCTGGTTCAGTCGCGTATTGGGCTTTTCTTTCTCTTTTTTCTTTCAAGCGCAATAATTCAGGGGCCCAATAACTCCTTCCATCACCTTTATCTTCCACACGGCAACGGAAATGGAGTGGTTGTTTCAAGAGTCTTGTTTTACCTTCGCACTTTGCATAGGTTGCACTCGGGAAAGGGTGCCTTTGCATAGGTTGCACTTTCGGGAATGGGTCGACCTGGCCGGCGGCATTAGATCTTCCTCGCTCGCGTTTCGTCTCCGTGATGAGATTTCTTCTCTCTTATCTTGCTGCTTTCGCGCTCCGTCGTCATTCGCCTTCGCTGCGTCGGTTGCCCTTGGGGGAAGGCGAGCGGGGCCTCTCTCGGGAATGGGTCGACCTCATCGCGGCATTCGTCTTCCTCCGCTCGGCGTGTTTCGTCTCTGTGGTGAGATTTCTTCTCTCTTGTCTTGCTCTTCTTGCACGCCCCTGCCGTTCGGCTCCATGGAAGGATCTGGATTTTTAGGTGGAATTGTTTTTTTGTTCATGATCTTGCTCTAGATTTTGAGGATTCGATTGTATGCATCGGTGGTTGTATTTGTGTCGCCTTCTTCTCCTTCCTAGCCGTCGCGCTCGTCCTCGTCCTCTGTGTCGTTGAACTCGCTTCCTCCCCTGCCATGTTGTCATAGTTCTACTTTTCTTCCGTCATCCCCATCGGCGCGCTCTACTCCCTCTCGCATTGGGTCTCCGTCTCCGGCTACATCTACCTCACCATCTCCTTCATCTGGATGCTCAATGCGCTCATCCCCGTCGCCTCGTCCTCATTCAGATTATGCTCACCTCCAACGACATCTCCCTCAATCTAATCACTTTGCTCTTCTACGTCATTGCTGCTATTTGAAGGTTCTAATAATCGATAAATTAATGTTTGATTAAGGGATAGTAATTTAGTTTTGTTCAAATAGATTTGGTTAGAGATGGTGAAGAGGGTGAAACTCTTTGGAAGTTCAAAAATCGGATCAATTCATGATTACGTGGACGATTTGGAGGAAGAAGATTTTCTTTTGGACTGTTTCTTTCTTTACTTATGTTTACTTGAACTTTGATTCAGATAATTGAAATGTGGTGAGTGACTTTTTAATACAAGTGTAATTTGTTGGGACATGGTCCCAAAGCAATGGCGGAGGTAACAAAGGTCATGTAGAGATCTTAGGTAATGAACATGTGCTGAGGTTTTCCTTGCAGGAACAAAGACAAAACCTTCGCTAGGAGTAGAGAAGATATCTCCGCCCGAACCTCCGCCGATCGCTTCTCCAAAGGGTCTCAAAGAAAAGGCCCAAGGACTGGCCGAGATGTTATCTGCGGTCCAAAGACACATCGGAGGAAGCGAATCGAGCCGGGAGCGGAGGTCGCCCACGGGGAAGATGATGCAAAAGGAACTCTTCGGCGGCTAGGCCCATAATGGGCCGGGTTTCGTGCCCAGAAGCTAAGGCGGCAACCAAGAGTAGAAGACCATTGTGCCCTTACGGGGTCCACAAGGGAATGTAGAATATTCTAGGAATGTTCGAGGTTTTCAATTGTAATTGAACCATGGCTATTGATGAGGACTATAAATAAGAAGCATTAACTTCTATGAGGGGGGTGGTGAATTCATTTATGATATACAAATATTCCGTTCACTCATTTCTTGTTGTCACCGTGTTCTCATCACCAATGTAGTTCTCATCACTAACAATAGGACTGATATTCTAAAGAAATGTAGTTCTTCCACAAATTTTGTCGTTGTGTTCTTATTCACTCGGGACATTGGTACTACCAAATCGATCGATTCAGTTCTCGGTATCGCCCTAATTCGGTCCAGGAAAACTCGGTACCGATTGGTTCCAAAAGAAACTCGGTACCAAGGTAATTCAGTTTCTATTCTTTTTGGTTTGGTTCCGGTAAATACCAAAAAGAATCAAACAATGTGTAGCCTTTTTTGGATTTGGTGAGAAACCTGGTTTAGGAAGAACATGTACTAGGGACAATGTGTAGCCTTTTTGGATTTGCAAGCTACAGAAGAAACTAGTGTAGTCAATTCCTTGCCCTCATTTTGATATACCATCTAGAAGAACATGTACTAGGGACACTTTGTGTAGTTATATTTTGAGCGTAAAGCTAAGGCGAAAATGTTTTTTTCTAGAACAATGCAATATTGTTTGCTTGGATGAACATCACACTGACAAGATAGTTACATGATTGTAACAATCCATTTTATTGACAATGATTGGTGCTCTATAAAAAATAATTAGCTTTTTCAAGGTAAAAGGGAAGAAGGGTGATGATATTGGGAAACACCTACAAAAAATCTTGCTTGATTGGAGATTGGACAAAGTAATGACAGTGACAGCTGATAATGCTAGTGCAAATGATAGTGGTGTTAGTTATTTGAGAAGACAATTGAATAGTTCGAAAACTAGCATAGCATAGGGTAAGTATCTTCATATGAGATTTGCTGCACATATAGTTAATTTAATTGTGCAAGATGGTTTGAAAGAAGTAGACCAATCTATCAAGCGTATAAGGGCTGCTATTAGATTTGTCAAGGCTGGTACATCTAGGATTGACAAATTTAAAGAGAATGCTCAATTGGAGAAAGTGGACAACACGACATTCTTGACCCTTATGTATGCACAAGGTGGAACTCAACATATGACTTGACCCTTATGTATGCACAAGGTGGAACTCAACATATGAAATGCTAGCAGCTGCATGCACATATGAAAAGGTGTTTGCTAGATATCTCGAGGAAGATCCATACTCTACAATTGAATTGCTTAGTGAGATTAAGCCGGTGTTCCAGGTCATACTATATAATTGAATTGCTTAGTGAGATTAAGCTAGGTGTTCCGTGTCCGGGAGTTCTTGATGAGCATGATTGGGATAATGCAAGGAAACTAGCTCATTTTCTAAAGCATTTTGCCAAGATAGGAACACGTGTTTTAGCATCCTTAAGGGTGACTGCTCACACTTACTACTGTGAGATTTTAGAGGTCAATGTTGTGGTCAATGAGTGGATGAGTAGTGCTTATTTTGTCCAACAAGACATGGGGAAGATAATGAAAGAGAAGTATGACAAGTATTGGGGCGTGGCATGATAATTTGGTCTTGCAAAATGAGAAGGAAAATATCAACTTTTTCTGATCTTTGTAGCTATTGTACTTGATCCTAGGTACAAGATTGACCAGTATACAGAACCTACAATTGAAGACATGCATGGTGAAGGTGTTGGACATAAAGTTTGGGTTGCTATTACAAAGTGCTTGCATGATCTTTTTTGAAGAATACAGGGCCAAGTATTCACCCCCAACTAATGACAACTCCCAAAAGTGATGAGCCCCAATCTAAACAAGGTGGGAGACAGCCCTAGAAAGGCGAGGAGTAACATTGTCAAGAGAATGAATTTGAATAGTGGAATTGGCTGTAGCAATAGGGGCAACAGGACTGAATTGGATCGATACTTGGCTGAAGAGTGTGAAGAATATGTCAAAAAATTTGACATTCTTACTTGGTCGAAGGGTCAAGCCTCCAGATTTCCCATATTGTCTAAGCTAGCTCGTGATGTGCTCGTCATCCAAATCTCTACTGTTGCTAGTGAATCTGCCTTTAGCATTGGTGGGCGTGTATTGGATGATTTTAGGACTTCACTCACTCCATTTATGGTTGAAGCTCTTGTTTGTACTCAAGATTGGCTTAGAAGGGCAACTCAATCAATCTTTCAAAAAATACTGAGAAGTTAGCTAAATATGAAAAAGGTGATAGCTTTATAACTCTATTTCTATGTCCTTTATTTCCCATGCTTGTTGTTTCATTACTCTATCTCGATGTCAGTTAGCTAAATTTTATTGCATCCTCTTTTTTAAAATATTTTCAGAATAAATTCAAGAGTTCAAGGACTTGGCCATTATCAACGACCATCCGCCAAGTCATCCATTCGAAGTAGCAAAAGCAGGATGGTTACCTCTACCAACATCATCTCCCAACCAAATCAACTTGCAACACCAAAGCCAGCAAGAACAAGTGAAGGCGGAAGGGGATGCTTGTTGTTGGCATGTTTTCGAGGAGTGAGTTGCTGCATACAAGTGTGTTGTTGTGCATGTGCTTGCTTTGGATGATTGTGCATGTGCTTGCTGGACTTTCTCCCACCCCGTGTTTGTTTTTTCTTAATGCTTCCTGCCCCTTGTTGCTTGCTGGCTGTTGTACGCCTATGGCTGTTGTACGCCTAGTGCCCAGTTTGAAACTTTGAATAATATGTTGTATTTGAGTAGTGACTCTAGTGAGTACTAAGTAATGTTTGTTTATGGATCTATGGAAAACTTTATTATGTATTTGTGATTTTATATGAGTATGATTTGGCACTCTATGTTTATGAAATTATGTCAAATTCCTATCAAAATTGGTTGTTGAACTAGATGCTACATCTTCTTTGTACCTGTTCGGTTCTTTCGGTATTTACCGAAACCGAACTGAAAGAACAAAAACCGAACTACCTCGGTACCGAGTTTCTTTTAGAACCGATCGGTACCGGGCCGATACCAAGGAACCTGCACCGATCGTTTCGGTAGTATCGAATGCCCAGTGAGTCTTTACTACCCTCGAAATAATATGAGCCCTCCGTTTAGATCAAATGTAAAGGTCTAACAATAGAAGAAACCAGAAAGGAGGAACTGAAGTTGTGGCGAGGGAACCAAAAATTACATTTGCCGGAACCGATTTTTTAAGGGTATAATGGTCTTTTAATATCTAAGGAACTACATCTCTAAGTAAAAAAGAGCTTCTGTGAATCAACACCGAGTAGGATTCGCTTGAGATTTGTTATGGGTCTTCTTCTAGCGGCGAACAAAGAGATGATGACGGTGCAAGGTAGTAGAAGAAGGAACTTCAAGCATTAATGCTAGATAGATCTTGCATTTTAACCGATTGTTGTCACCATTGATAGTATAAAATGCCAAGTGATTACCTCACCGGCTATCTAATGCCTAACGACCGATGATCGCGGACTCGAACTCACGGATCAAGATGGAGCGAATTGTATTCCCCGAAAGTACACGGAGGTCGTCTTGTGAACTCCAATCTCACGAGAGACGAAGGGATGGATAGATGGATCTCATGGAGACCGCCAGACGAGGCAGCGTCCCTTTCGATCTAGATGACGGGCGGGAAGGCTCCTCGTGCTCGTAGCGCAGTAGCAGTTCGTGGATTTTTTATGCTTGAAATTGGCATATAGAGCTGAGAAGCTGTGTTGTTAGCAAAATACTAAACTACACTTTATTTAGAATTAGATGGTGCTCGGAATGGGAGTCGTGTCAGGCCGAGAGGGTGGCGACACGGCGGCGAGAGACGGCGCTTCGCCACCGCCGACGGGAGCGCCGCGACCGACTCACCCGCGCGAGAGGGGCGGGGTCCTCCGTGTGCCTCGTCCCCCACGACGGCAAGGGCCCGGCCCAGTCTCTACAAGGAAGAGGAGGGCGTGGCCACGGAGAGATGCGGGCGGGTGGCAAACCCGCAACAATGGCGGGTCGGGGCTCGGGTCGGGGCAAATCCAAACCCCGCAACCCAATCAAGGGGGAGGACGAGATCCAATGCTTCAGGGGGCAACTCGGTATATGATGAGGACATCGCCCACGCTGGACACGCCGACACTCCCGCTATTTAAAGCCGGGAGCAATCACCGATGAATTCGAAAGTGGACATTCCTTTTGCTAAAAATAATGATGCCTTACGCCGACGCTTCATGCAAATGTAAATGAATTCAAGAATTGGGTTGCCAAGGCCACATGCAACCTCGATTTGGACCACTCCTTTTAATAGCGAGAGACAAGGAGAAGGCCTTTCCAATGCGCAGCTCCAAATTCAATCCAAAATTCCGGTGGACACTAGTTAGCATGCTTTTTTTCACATCTAGTGGATGTCCTAGCATTTCCCATTTTTAGTTCCTTTGTTCACGCATGGCCGTGGTATTTTCTCTTCATCGCACTTACATAAGGCTCCGAAGCCCCCGACACAACTTGGGTTTTGTTTAGTTCAAGTTTTCCGGAGAGAAACTTTGATTGATTCATTGTAACCGTGAAGATTATTCCGCTTACATTGATCCAAGGCCCCTGTTCTTGTTCTTCACACCCTGTGGCGATTAGTCCTTTTGTGATCCGAACTCGGACACCATTATCTCGATTCGTCAATTCATATTTGCAATATTCGGATTGCGTGTTTACCTGTTCTTGCTTGTGTTCTTCGATTCGCTTGCGGGAAAAGCCTTCTTGGCGAGGTCAATCAAGTCGTGCTTGGTTGATAACCATTGGAGCAAATGGTGTAGCGGTTGCGTGGTCGAATTGTGTTGATTCGCCGGATCGTCAACGTCGAAGTTCTCCACCCAATCGAATTTATCCCGTACCTCCACGGAAGATCGGGTCATATCTTATCATTTGGCACCAAAGCTCCGAGGTTTACGAGGTATAATCTCGTCTGCATTAGATTCATATTTGTTCGTTACCTACGGTCAAAAAAAAGCCCAAAAATATTTTCGTTTCCGTTGTCCTATCACCCCATTGTGCTTAGATCAATATTTTTAATTTCAGTTTGCTTTATTGAGCGGTTGTCCCTTGCATGTCATTGTGTCGCTATGTTTAGATCTTGTTCTTAGATTTCTCTTGTCAAGTTTTGTTTCCTTGTGTGAGGTCCATCTTACGTCTTCGATCAACAAAATTGTGCACGCATCTTGTTGTTTGGTTGTAGCAAGAAAGAACTATTTTTAGTAATGCGTGTGAATTGTGATAGAGAAATAGTTTTAGCCACCGAATATTAGCCACCACTTATGCATGCAAAAGAATTAGATTTTGGCACTGACTTTTGGCCGTTCAATTTCATAGAAGCGAATATCTTGTGTTCTCTGTAGTAGATCAAAAGGAAAGAAAAGAAGGTTGTGTGGAACACAACAAAGTACGAGGAAGTGCGTGGTTTTATGCGTGTGGTAGCTTGTTAAGTTCTTGTGCAGTTTTAGTTGCTCTTGTGAGTTGTAATCTTCCCATATATTGCGGCACTTTTTAGTCTTTGGAAAAAAAAACAAAAAAAAAGAGAAGAGCAAAAAGGCACAAGGTGCAAAAAAAAAAAAAAAAAAAAAGCGGCACCAAAAAAAAAAAAAAAGTAAAAAAAAAAAAGAAAACAAATTTAGAAGTGCTTGCATCCATTTTGTGTCCTTGTCTTTGAGTTGTATCATTGCTTGCTTGAGCTAGGTCTAGGATCGGATTAGGCCGGCAACATAGACTAGCTTGGGACTACTTTTCAATCTTGCAATTTCTGAATTAAATTATTATTATTCCTTGCTACTATATTTTGCCTTCCCATAGCTCCACATATACTTCAATCAAAGCACAAGTTCCTCGCAACTTTTACACCACAAGCCCAGTGACTAATTGTACCACCTGTTTGGCTTTGGTAAGAATACTTGCAAGACAGTGGTAAGACGTTTCGATATTGCATTCCACTACCACCACCACTTTTTGCCATCTCTGTTAGTTGTTAGGGATAATACTTTTGTGTTCTCTTTTTTTGTCTTCTAACAATGACAGTTCATATCCACCGACTTATGATGGTGTGGGTGCTGCTGATAAGTACTTCGAAAGTGGGAAATTGCTATAGATAACATATTTGCTACTCGCTTTATGTGTCCAAGGAGGAAGGTAAAAAATGCAGCTAGTGTTTTACGACATTATGCTTTATCTTGGTGGAATTCTTTAAATCCTTGAGACAAACCTCAAACTTGGAATGATATGAAACTTCTTATGCGTGAAACCTTTAATAATCCACCTCCTATCTTGAATTCATATGATGAGGTGAATAATTTAGAGGATCAGTCCATTATTGTATCTCTTCCACCTAACCTTTTGCGGGATTCGAACAAAAGCAAGATGGCAAGGACATTGTGGAAGAAAACAAGGAGATCATAGCCTCATGTGAAAATTCAGAACCAACACCTATTTTTCTTGCTGAACATGAGAGCAAAGGTAATTCCTAACGATGTTAAATTCGTAGAAGGTGAGAGTTCTCTTGATGTGCTGAATGTTTCTACCAATCATGCTATGATCAAGCAAACATTAGTGGAACCATCTCCTGATTTACCTTTGTCACAAGATGATATGGTAGATGTTCTTTGTGATAAATATGACTTGCATGATGATATTTATACTATACCAATGCAACCATTAACGAATGATTATGATATATGTGTGTCTAAAACCGAAACACATGCGCTAAAAATAGACATATTATTCATAATGCTAGTGATGTTGATGAGTTGAAATTGTTGTCATCTTTAAATACTTTGGGTTATATTGAATTTAATGTTTTGTGTAATCTTAATTCTTTAGACGAGAAACTATATGCATATTCTGATTTGCCATGGGTCTCTAGACATACATATCATGCTTTTTGGTAACGTCAAATTCAAAGAAGGGGGAGAAAATGTCCCTTGTTAGTACTAAACTTTTTGCAGGAGAAAAATGATGAATCTCTACCAGAAAAACCTCCATGGCCACCACCTTTGCAAAGGGTTGACCGTCAAGATGGAGTCGAGGGCCACTGCAATTCAAGAAGGGGAGGATGATGACGACATCGCCACGCTGGACACGCTACGCTATCCAAATATTATCCCAATCTTTCACGGTACAAGTAAATTCAAATTTCTTTTGGTGTCTCAAATGAGTAATCGTCAGTAAAATGCCTTTCAGATTATCACAACCAGTAGCAAGGCACCTCGGCAACAACCAAATAAAATACCGAGTAAAATAAATCTGAACATATTACCAGCTCAATCCAAACAGTGTTCACGTAAAGAAATATTAGCAGCAGCTCTTCACGCCCATATCCCAAATAAAGAATTAGATCCGACCAATCACAGTTAATGGCAAATGCAGGTCACAGAAGCAATCAAATACGAACTGAGTTCACAAAGCACAGTACGTGATAAATATAACCGTGGACCAAATAATAATAATTTAATCAGCACTTTGTCTCAACGGAAGACTTTGCAATAACCGTGGATCAAATAATACTTCTGATAAATCAATCACCACCAGCAGCCGTAGCGATAACAAAGATAGATAGATATATAGATGGGATCGGCTTACAGAAACTGCAATCGAACCTTGATAAATCTTCCACCCGTGGCACGCACGAACCACGATCAGAAGATGGGGAACTCTAAGAATTCCAAGCGGCGACTCGAGCCGATGAGACTCGATCACGCGACTCCACGCAAATCCACGAGGATTCGCAACACCCACTAGGGTTTCTCGAGCGCGCGCTCGACGGGAATAACTCCACAATAAAATTCAACCTAATCCCTAGGTGGCACGGAGGCCAAACTTATATGGGGCACTCAGGCCGCATGACACACACATTGGGACTCATGCACGCAAGCCAATCTGGCTAACTCAAAATAGGAAACTATAAAATAGAATAATGCTAATGCTAAAAATAGGAAAATACTAAAATAACGCACATGATGCAATGGCTGCACTTCTCCAAGATTTGTTTGATGGCAATAATATTTCAAGTGACGTCAACTTTCATAGAGCCAATATAAATATATCTTCTTAGCTTTTTATCGTCTTCGTTCTTGAATGTTGCACCCTTAAGTCCTCCTGAAGCAAATATTTCTTCTACCATTTTTATATATTTTCCCTCAGAAGAAAATGCACCAAATTGAAGACCAGTTAACTTATTTAAATCTGAGCAAGAATTTTCTTCACATATATTTTGATAGACCATGGTCTCATCATTCTCCCTTTCTTGAAACAAAGCCGTCCTCGGCTTTGATATATTTTCACATGTCTCCTCTGATAAGAAGATCTGAACAACCTTTGTAATATCCGCTGAGATATTTGAATTTATGCAATTACTTTCACCAATATCAAAAGCCACAGTTTGAATATCCGGAGGACCACTAGCTACTGCAATTATCGGAACATCAACAATGCTGGAAGATATCATTGATTAGGAACTGCCACACCACAAGAAACGTCTCCACAAGGGCTAACAGTTGCAGTATCGCTTGAGCTTCGATAAGCAATATTTTTTTAGAACTTATTTCCACATCATTCTTCCTCCCTTGAAGCAAAAGACGTCCTCGGCTTTGGGGTAATTTCAGCAACTTTGTTTTTCACTTTCACATGAGGAAAATTACAGGCTTTTTTCTTCACTTTTACAGGAGCAAACCCCGCAGCCTTGACAACACTCTCAAGCATTGGTTTGAGCACATGATTAACTCCTTTATGCACAAATGAATAATTATTGGAACGACCGCCATGAGTAGCATCAATATCAAATTGCCATGGTCGACCCAACAATAAATGGCACACACTCAATGGTGCAATATCACAATCCACGGTATCCACATAATTTCCAATGGAAAATTTAACTCGTGCCTTATGAGTAATTTTCAATGTGCCGCTTTGATTCATCCATTGCATATAACATGGCGTTGGCAGCTTCGCATAGACAAAGATAATGCATTCACCAAATCTGAACTAACAACATTAGCAAAACTCCCACCATCAATAATCACTTTGCATACCTTGTCCTGAATTTTGCACTCGGACTGAAATATATTGAGCGCTGTCCTTTCACATTAGCAATAGTACCATCACTATGAATTTCCTTTGCCATCATAGATAAGCCATTAGAAGCGTCATCTGTATCATCAATTTTGATTGTAGACTGAGTGTCACAAGAAGAAACACTACTATGCAGCCCCAATGTAGATGAAATCTCAGCACACCCATGCATAACTGTTGGTTTGGGCACTGCAAGACTCGGCAATAGCTGAGAATTAGAAATATCAACCTTCTGAACAAGTTCTTGTTTTTCTTTTATAGCCGCATTCTTCCCAAATTTATATGTATCAGCAATATTCTTCTGATATGAACCCAACTGATGCTCATTAGGATTAATACCGGTAGCTTTCAAGCGAGGAGCAGGAAGATCAACCCTCTGCAATGAACGAACAATTGGCTTTGGACCAAAACCAATGCGCCATTGTAACACAGCTTTCATGTCGCCCCATGTCCTACAAGGTTCTTCACCTCTCATCATGCGTCCCTTATGGAATTCCCGCCACCACAAAGAAAGATTATGAGAAAAATGTCTTCTTGGCAAAGAACAATTGCATGTGTGGCTCGAGTCCACGACCCCGCAAGAAAAAGTGCATTGCATCTTCCCAATCATAGTAACTGGGATCACAGGTTCTCAAATAAAGTGTCGGCACACATTTAATCTCCTTAAAAGCAAGACTATAATTAGCCATTGGCAAAGCAAAATCCAAATGCACCGTGAACAACCCTGTCTTTTGAATACCAACCGATGAGGACATCGCCACATTTGGACACGCCGACACTCCCGCTATTTAAAGCCGGGAGCAATCACCGATGAATTCGAGTGGACATTCCTTTTGCTAAAAATAATGATGCCTTACGCCGACGGTTTGGGTCGCTAAGGCCACATGCAACCTCGATTTGGACCACTCCTTTTTAATAGCGAGAGACAAGGAGAAGGCCTTTCCAATGCGCAGCTCCAAATTCAATCCAAAATTCCAGTGGACACTAGTTAGCATGCGACTTTTCACATCTAGTGGATGTCCTAGCATTCCCATTTTTAGTTCCTTTGTTCACGCATGGCGTGGTATTTTCTCTTCATCGCACTTACATAAGGCTCCCGAAGCCCCCGACACAACTTGGGTTTTGTTTAGTTCAAGTTTTCCGAGAGAAACTTTGATTGATTCATTGTAAACCGTGAAGATTATTCCGCTTACATTGATCCAAGGCCCCTGTTCTTGTTCTTCACACCGTGGCGATTAGTCCTTTTGTGATCCGAACTCGGACACCATTATCTCGGTTCGTCAATTCATATTTGCAATATTCGGATTGCGTGTTTTGTTCTTGCTTGTGTTCTTCGATTCGCTTGCGGGGAAAAGCCTTCTTGGCGAGGTCAATCAAGTCGCGGCTTGGTTGATAACCATTGGAGCGATGGTGTAGCGGTTGCGTGGTCGAATTGTGTTGATTCGCCGATCGTCAACGCCGAAGTTCTCCACCCAATCAATTTATCCCGTACCTCACGGAAGATCGGGCCATATCTTATCAAGATATCCCAAACTCAATCTCAACCGGATCGCCGGGCGGCTAGGGTTAGGGGAGAGAAGAGGGAGAACTTGGTGTGGATCCGTGAGAGAGCTATGGAGGGACAAATCCTTCAAGCCATCTGATTGTCATCCCGTGGGAGAGGGAGATTCCCCGGCTGGGTTCACCAAGTAAGTCGAGGTTCTCATATCCGCTTTGGGGAGGCGAGGAGAAGCGGAGCTTTGCACAAGTAGTCGAGAAGGGATGGCGGGACGTGGAAGAGGGAGAGGTCCAAGACCGAGGCCCCGAAGAGGAATGGGGATGGGTTGGCGGAAATTGGAACCAATTCCCCACCGCCCGATCCCACCTCTCGTTTCTACGGGCAGCCACCACCGCCGTATGGTTTCTACCACAACCCCACCACGTTTCCCCAACCTCCTCTTCCACCACAACAACCCGGGGGGGTACAGAGGGCGGTTTGATGGGCCGCGGCCAAGAGGTGGTGGAATGCAAGGAAGAGGTTGAGGGAGGCAACAAAGAAGCAACAACCAAGGCCACAAGATGTAGGTGCTGCGGTCCAAGTGCCACCGGTGGGTAATCAGGTATCTGCAAGCTGCAACTACAAAAGAAGGAAATCCCGAGGGCTGGTGAGAATATCAACTCGACCGCAAAAAAACAGTTTCGACCATGTTATTTGCTTCAAGCGTGGACTCATAGGACATGCTAGTTACGCTTGTGAGAGTCCCAAGGTGTGCTTCATATGTCGTAGTGTGGATCATATGGTAGACCCAGTGCCGAGAATGGAAGAAACCACCAAGCAATAGCTCAAGATTTTGGTAGTGCCAACAGAGGTCTAGGCTTTCATTATATTGATGTGGAGTCGGATGACAAATGAGGGTTCAAGCCTTCGGGCTGGGTCCGGACAATGTAGGTCTCTTATCTATTGAACAGGAGATATCAATGAAGAGGGCATCATTGAAGGTCCGAAGAATTGTTTGACAAGAACGCCGCGGGCGTTAAAGAAAACAGATGAGTACAGCTACATAGTGAGATTCCCAAAGACATAGAAAGGTGGACGACATTGTCATTGGGAGGGCTTCTATTTTTATCTGAACAAATCGGGAGTAGTGGCCTCACTTTCGGTGTGTGGAATGGAGAAATTGAACCTATAGGCAAATCTAGTTGATGTCCGGGTGGTCATCCAAGGGATACCACCAAAGTGGGTTGATTTGGAAAACTTTGTGTGAGGTGGCATCATGTCCGGGAAGATTGATTGAGATTGATTGGCGACTCTCTTCAACAGCTTCTTTAGCCTAGTCGAGTTAAGATACGGTGCAAGGATCCCTGTGAGAGTTCCTAAGGAAAGACCGGGTGGTGTTCAAGGACAAGATTCACTTGCTTGTCTTCACCATCGAAGGTTTTGTTCAAGTGGGAAGCTCTTCCGATGGGGATTCGATGATGGTGGCAATGAGGATAACAAGGGAGGAGAAGAACAGGAAGAAGAGGAACCGTAACTTGGTGAAAAGCAGGGAGCCGAAGAGAGCGGGAAGACAAAGGAAACTAACATGTCCGCTTCAAAACAAAATGGAATTAATCGGGGTTGTTGATTGACAAGAGTGTCGAGGAAAATACTTCAATTTGAAGAAAGAGATTCACAACAGGAGAGTGCTATGAAATGTGCAAGTTTGTTGAAGGCTATGGAGTTAGATGGGGAAGAGGAATTACCGTGAAGACTTTGAAGAATGTGTACAAGATGAGTCTACAAGCGAAGTGGAAATGTTCCACCTACCACGGGAATGGGTCTATGAAATCACCGAAAGCGTAAAAAACAATGCGGGAGAAAAATTTGGATGCTACGGGACAGAAAGGTCCGAAATGCAATAAGCTCCATGACCTTTAAGGAAGCTTTGGAATCCGGCAAGAAACTACCAAAGAAAAGAGGGGACCGACAAGACCGAAGTTGGGTCGTAAAACCTACAAAGGCAAAAGAGAGGGACAAAGAAGGATCAGTGGGGTCCTATCATCCCTACCAGAAAAAGTACAAGAAACAAAGATGATGGAATCAAGGCCCCGGATAAAGCTCAAGAGGCAAAAAGGAAGTGGAATTTGGACAACAAAACGGGTATGCGAGAAAAAGCTATCCAAACCCATTCTTATCGCTATTGCTAGAGATCTTGATTTAGTAGTTGAAGATCTCTAGTTTGGTTTTTGGCTAATTAGTGACACCTAAGGACTAATCTCTCGATGCTAAGTGTTTGATTAGATTGGAGATTGGTCGCGGCCGGAGTTGGTGCATGGTGATCATGGAGGATGGATCGAGGTGATCCAAGAGATTGAACAAGCATCCAATTCGGTGTGGTTTGGAGATCAAAGGTCCCAAGGCAAAGGTATAACCATAGGGCTTTTGATTTCACACCCAAGACACTATAGAGAGTGTGGGAGGTTATAGGATCGATAAGCCGTACTATAAAGAGGGGAAAACTTATCGTACATATCGGTCCTCATGTGCCTTTAGGTTCAAGTCTCATATGCATGCATACTAACCTAAAGAGCTAACTCCGCACTTGGTGAAAATGTTTTGAAAATGCTAACACATGGTGTCGAGGTGTTCTTCGACGTGTCGGCAACAAGAATCAAGTGGCGAAAGTCGGTTTGGAGCAAAGGCAAAGGAACGACGACGAAAAAACAGAAATTCGCAGCTCGGGGTGACCGGACGCTTTTTGGACGGAAGCACAAGGCATCGGACCCGACACACCGTGTGCGGTCCGGTCGGAATTACGTAAAGGTGTAAACTTAGGGTTCGCCCTCGAGCCGGCCCGGACGATCGACCGGATGCTTCCGGTGTTGGCCGGAAGCATGACCGACGCGTGACCGGACCCGGCCGAGACAGGGGCAAATTCACCGTTCGGGGTTGTCGGTTGTGGACCGGACCCACCGACCGGACTCACCGGTGAGTCCGGTCGGTCCGGCCGTCGGTTGAAAAAGTGGTTTTCTCCCCAACGGCCACATTTCGTGGTGAGGGGTATTTATACCCCCTTGGCTGCCTCTTGCTCTCTCTCTTGGTCATTTGAATCATTCCTAACATCTTTGAGCAAGCAAGCAAGCCTCCCTCCTCTCTCATTCTTGATTTGAGCTTCATTCTTGAGAGAAGAGTTGATCCTAGTGCATTGCATCTAGTTCTTGCATCTAGAGGCACTTGGGGATCGTTGTGAGACGGTGGATTTCTCGTTTCTCTTGGAGACACCGCTCCTAGCCGGCTTGGTGGATTGGTGGAGTTGTTGGCAAGAAGAGGTGATTGTTTCTTGGCCACCTCCGGTTGATTTGTGAGAGGATTACGCACTCCTCGTCGGGAAGACAAAGTGCAAGGAATACATTGCTCGTGTCTTGGGTACCACACTTGTTGAGTGGTGTGTTGAGGCTAGCAAGGGCTTTGCCTAGCTCAAACACCATCCTTGTGTTGGTCGGCACAACGAGGAGAGTAACTTGTCGGTGTACAAGCGAACTCCGGGTCAACACATCGACGTGTCTCTTGTCTTGGTGATTGGTTCATCATCTCCTTGTGTTGATTGGTTCATCCTCTTCCCAGTGATTGGTTCATAGCCTCTACAAGTCGGTATAACAAGCTTCTCACTCTTGCATTACTTTGCTAGATTACTTTGAGTAGAGAGCTAGCACTTGCTTGTGTAGGTTGTTCTTGCTAGCATAAGGATCATATTAGGATTGCTCACTAGTTAGAGTAGTGACATAGCCTTTGATTAACATAGAGATCATAGAATATATTTAGAATTGTCACTAGAGGCTTGCAAGACAATAGAGCTAGTGCAAACCGCTTTACGCCGTATTTTATACTAATCGATTTGTTTAGTTGAGCTTGTACAAAATTTTTATAGGCTATTCACCCCCCTCTAGCCATCTAGGACCTTACAAGTGGTATCGGAGCCGTGGTCACCATTTTAGAAGGCTTAACAACCTTGGTGTGAAGCAATGGCTAATGTTGTGTTCAACCATGTTGGGGGAAAGCCTCCCTTCTTTGATGGGGTCAAGAATTTTGACTATTGGAAGAGATGCATGAGAATATACTTTGGATCAATCAATGACCAAGTATGGGAAGTGATCGAAAAGAATTATGTCATCCTTGATCCAACCAACCTCACTCCCACCGACAAGTCCAACAAGCAATGCAACACTATGGAATTGAACACTTTGTACGATGGCATGGATGTCAAGGTGTTTGAGGGCATCAAAGACCTTGAGAAGGCAAGTGAGGTTTGGGAGAAGCTATGTGAGACCTATGAGGGCACCAAAGTTGTAAAAGTGCCAAATTGTATGTTCTCAAGAGTGAATTCGAGAACTTCAAGATGAAGAAAGATGAGAGCATACCGGAGACATTCCATAGGCTCCAAGTGATTGTCAATGACCTCAAATCATTGGGAGTGAAGACATTGGATAGAGACTTTGGGCACAAATTCTTAATGTGTTTGCCCAAGAGATTTGCTATGTTGAGGAAGATTCTCTTTAGAGGTGCATTGGACATAATGACACCTAGTGACTTGCTTGGTGAAGTGCTAACCGATGAGCAAGTTGATGGAATGGAAAATAAAGTGAAGAAAGAAGATGATAAGAACAAGAAGGTTGTGGCATTCAAAGCCACCACCACCTCATCCAAGGCTACGGGCAAGTCAAGGCTCAAGAAGAAGATGATGAGGAAGTCAACCTTGAGGAGATTGATCAAGAGTTTGCTATGTTTGTGAAGAAGTTTAGCAAGGTCTTGAAGAGCAAGAAGTTTGGGCAAGGCTCTAGAAGAAGAAATGATTCATCCAAGAGCAATGAAGAGCCAAGAAAGTGCTTTGAGTGTGATAGTCCTTATCACATCCTTACCGATTGCCCAATCAAGAAAGAAAAGGAGAAGATGAAGGGATACAAGGGCAACAAGACAAACAAGAAGAGCAAGATCATGACATTCAAGAAGACAAATGATGGTGCTTTTATTTGTTCTTGGGATAGTGATGGCTCCTCCGATGAAGAGGAAGAGAAGCCCAAGGCCATGAGTGCAATTGGCCCACACAAGAAGTCATCCCTCCTCGACTCATCACCCTCATGCTTCATGGCTAAGGCCACTAAGGTATCATTGCATAAGCATGAAGAACTAAATGCTAATGAAGTAAAATATGATAGTGATGATGATGATGATGATGATGATGATGATGAACCCACTAGAGATGCTTAAGCAAACTCATATCATGCATAAGACTAAGGACAAGGAATGTAAAGCTTTGCAAAAGAGTGTAAAAACTCTTGAGCAAAACTTTAGTGAGCTAGAGGCCACCCATGAGGGTCTAAAGTAAGACCATGGGGAATTGGAGCTAGCTCATACAAGGCTTCAAAAGGCCCATACCTTGCTCTTAGAGAAGAATGATAGAGCTTGCTCAATCATCAAGAAGGATGTTGGTTCAACATGTGACATCATAGATGAACCCTTTGTGGTTGATGTTGAAGAACCATCCATTCCTTCCACATCCACATCAACCCACTCAAGCTCTACTAATAGTGATGGAGTAATTTTAGATTCATCATTAAAGGTTGAGAATGAGACTCTCAAAAGAGAGGTGGATGAGCTCACCCACTCCTTGAGGAACACATATGGTGGGGATGCCCGCTTGCTAAAGTGCTTGGGTAGTCAAAGGTTTTCCCTCAATAAGGAAGGCTTAGGCTATGTCCTCAAGAAAGGCAAGAAGGACTTTGCTACTCCAAAGCCTAGCTTTGTGAAGAGCAATGGATCCTATTGCAATAGATGCAAGCAAGTGGGGCATCAAGAGCAAAAAAATATGCTAAAATGAACACTAGCAACAATAAGGGAACAAAAGTGCATTCCATCACCTTTGATTCTTATTATATGCTTACCAAGGGTGAGAAGGGTGTCAAGGCAAAGTTTGTTGGTCCACCCATTGTTGGTCCAAAGAAGAAGGCAATTTGGGTACCAAAGTCTTTGGTTGCTAATCTCCAAGGACCAAGGGAAAATGGGTACCTAAATCTTATTGATTTCCTTATAGGTGAATTACAAGATTGGGGGGAACCATTGGATTCTTGATAGTGGGTGCACTCAACATATGACCGGTGATGCAAGAAAGTTCAACATTATTGATTCAATTCAAGAAAATGGCAAGCCCATTACATTTGGTGATAGCAAGAGTGGCAAGATACAAGGCATTGGCAAGATAGCAATAACCAATGATTTGACTCTATCAAATGTGGCACTAGTGGACATATTGAAGTACAATTTGCTTTTAGTGGCACAAATTTATGATCTTGACTATAAGTGTATCTTTGGTGAAGATAGTGTTGAGATAGTGAGCACAAAAGATTCAAGCTTAATCTTCAAGGGAATAAGATTTGACAACCTCTACCTTGTGGATTTTGGTGCTAGTGAGACTCAAATTAGTACATGCTTGATATCCCAATCTAGCATGGGTTGGCTATGGCATAGAAGACTTGGTCATGTTGGCATGAAGCAACTCAACAAGTTAGTGACACATGATCTAGTAAGGGCCTGAAGGATGTTCACTTTGACAAGGACAAACTATGTAGTGCATGTCAAGCCGGCAAGCAAGTTGCCAACACTCATCCAAAGAAGAGCTTCATGAGTACTTGCAAGGCATTTGACTTGATCCATATTGACTTGTTTGGCCCAACCGCATATACAAGCATTGGTAGCAACAAGTATGGATTTGTGATTGTGTATGATTATACAAGATTCACTTGGGTGTTCTTTCTCAATGACAAGAGTGATGTGTATTCATTGTTCAAGACATTTCTCAAGAGGGTGCACAATGAGTTTGATATCATAGTGAAGAAGGTGAGAAGTGACAATGGAAGTGAGTTTAAGAATACAAGAGTTGATGAGCTATGTGATGACTATAGAATCATGCATCAACTTTCGGCCAAGTATACACCACAATCAAATGGCCTATTTGAGAGGAAGAATAGGACTCTCATTGAGATGGCAAGATCAATGCTTAGTGAGTACAATGTGAGTCAATCATTTTGGGCGAAGCAATCAACACCGCATGTCACTACATCAATAGATTGTATTGCCATCCCATGATGAACAAGACACCTTATGAGCTATTGAATGGAAGAAAGCCAACCATTGCATACTTTAGAGCGTTTGGATGCAAATGCTACATATTGAAGAAAGGTGCAAGACTTGGCAAGTTTGACAAGAGGTGTGATGAAGAGTTCCTACTTGGTTATTCCACCACAAGCAAGGCATATAGAGTGTGGAACAACTCAAGTGGTGTATTGGAAGAAGTCCATGATGTTGAATTTGATGAAACCAATGGGTCTTAAGATGAAGATGAGAACCTCAATGATGTTAGTGGAACTCAATTGGTAAATGCCATGAGGGGCATGGACATTGGTGATATTAGGCCAACTCAAGTTGATGATGACAAAGATGAAGTGCAAATAACTCAAGCTAGTGGTGCTCAAGTTGAAGATCAACAACAAGCTAGTACATCATCTCAAGCAACAACAAGTGATCAACCAACCTCAAGCAATCAAGTTCTAATACTCCAAAGCTCAAACATAGATAGAGATCACCCAATTGATCAAATTGTTGGTGACATTACAAGTGGAGTACAAACAAGAGGAAGACTAGCGGCCTTTTGTGAACACTTTGCTTTTGTGTCACAAGAAGAGCCCGAAAAAGGTTGATGATGCCTTGAAGGATGAAGAATGGGTCATTGCAATGCAAGAGGAGCTCAATAACTTTGATAGAAACAAGGTTTGGGAATTGGTAGAAAGACCAAAGGACTACAATGTCATTGGAACCAAATAGGTTTTCAAGAACAAGCAAGATAAAGATGGCATTGTTGTGAGAAACAAAGCAAGACTAGTTGCACAAGGTTACACTCAAGTAGAGGGTCTTGACTTTGGTGAAACATATGCTCGGTTGCAAGATTAGAGGCAATTAGAATTCTATTGGCGTATGCATGTGCACACAACATTAAGCTCTATCAAATGGATGTCAAGAGTGCTTTTCTAAATGGCTTCATCAATGAGCTAGTGTATGTTGAGCAACCACCCGGTTTTGAAGATTACCATCATCCCAACCATGTGTACAAGTTAAACAAGGCATTGTATGGGTTGAAGCAAGCACCTAGAGCATGGTATGAGAGGTTGAGAGACTTCTTACTCAAGAAAGGCTTCAAGATGGGCAAAGTTGACACTACTCTTTTCACCAAGAAGATTGGGAAGAATTTGTTTGTCATGCAAATATATGTTGATGATATCATCTTTGGTTCAACAAATCAAGAGTATTGTGAAGAGTTTGCCAAGATGATGGCAAAAAGAATTTGAGATGTCTATGCTTGGGGAGCTTACATATTTTCTTGGTCTTGAAATCAAGCAAATGAAGAATGGCACCTTCATTAGTCAAAGGAAATACATTAGAGACATGATCAAGAAGTTTGGCATGCAAGATGCAAAGGGCATTAATACACCAATGGGTACCAATGGATCATTGGACAATGATGAAAGTGGCAATATGGTTGATCAAATGTACTATAGGTCATTGATTGGAAGTTTACTCTATGTGACCGCTTCTAGGCCTGATGTGATGTTTAGTGTTGGCAAGTGTGCAAGATTTCAATCCTCACCTAGAGAGAGTCACCTCACCGCATCAAAGAGGATATTGAGGTACTTGAAGCACACTCAAAATGTTGGGCTATGGTATCCCAAGGGGTTAAACTTTGAGCTCATTGGATATTCGGACTCCGACTATGGGGGATGCAAGGTTGATAGAAGAAGCACAAGTGGCACTTGTCAATTCCTTGGAAGATCTCTAGTATCTTGGTCCTCAAAGAAGCAAACCGGTGTGACACTTTCAACCGCCGAGGCCGAATATATTAGTGCCGGTAGTTGTTGTGCACAATTGCTATGGATGAGATCAACATTGAAGGATTATGGATTTGATTTCCATCATGTGCCTTTGTATTGTGACAATGAGAGTGCTTGCAAGATGACACAAAACCCGGTCCAACATACAAGAACCAAGCACATTGACATAAGGCATCATTTCATTAAAGATCATCAATAAATGGGTGACATTGCTATCCAACCTATTGGCACCGAAGATCAACTAGCCGACATCTTTACAAAGTCACTAGATGAGAAGAGGTTTTGCAAGCTAAGAAATGAGTTGAATATCCTTGACTTCTCCAACATGAGTTGAATGCATCCCACTATCATGACATGCCCCTCCATCAAGCAAAGCAAAGGTACAATTGTTTGACATGGCATTCATGATATTTAAGGACTTGTTAGAACATATAGACATACAACTTGTGCCTTAGGAAGCATTCATGGAAAATAAAAAGGATTTCAATGTATGTATGCCATCATTATTGCTCTTTATGCTTGATTGATCTAGTGATGACATATGACATGTGTATGGGCTTGCAATCTCAAGTGTTGAATTTGGCTATCTTTTCACACATATAGTTCAACATAGGCAAGATAACCCTTGTCATGAGGTGTGAAGAAGCTTGTCTTTGGTTCAAACCGAAATATATGTTTGACAAGTGATCCAAATTTGACCAAATTTGAGCACTATTCTCTCTTTCATAACACAACATGGTCATACCTTGTTGTGGAAATTGTCGACAAAGGGGAGAGATTAGTGCATGAAAGGTTTTGGAAAATTAAAAATTCCACATGTTTTTGAAAATCTTTCATGAGGTTCATGAAGTTAACAAGTGGTTCACACAAGTAGGGGAGCAAGCTCATAGACAATTTGTTGCATTTGATTGTGCACTAACATATGACTTGCTCATTGCACATGTTTAAATTCTATTTACATGCTTGTGTGGTGTATGCTAGTTTTCACAAGTTGCTCTACAAGTGGTTGATAACTAACATGCATAGGAGCTAGCTAGATTTTCTAAATTCCGCTCTTAATTCAAGTACCTTGCTTATAATGTGATCTCACGTGGTACTTTGAGTTTTGATGAAAATCTAGTTACCTTGATGCTTGTATGGTGAAAATGGCGCAACTTCGATTGGTATCATGCTTCAAAGGTCCATTTTCTTTCACCTAAGCATCATTTTGGTAACATAGCTCACCCTCAATTTCAATATTCATACATGTGTGCAATGCTTCGTTTCCAAACTCGTGGCATACATGTAGGGGAGCTCATGCTACCAAAACCGAACTATGATGTTTGTCCAATCCTATGATTGTAAGCAAAATGCTTGGACAACCGTTGTATGTTCAAAAACATTAACCATAAAACCTTTATGCGGGTTGTCACCAATTACCAAAAAGGGAGAGATTGAAGATCTCTAGTTTGGTTTTGGCTAATTAGTGACACCTAATGACTAATCTCTCGATGCTAAGTGTTTGATTAGATTGGAGATTGGTCGATGCTTGGGAGTTGGTGCATGGTGATCATGGAGGATGGATCGAGGTGATCCAAGGGATTGATCAAGCATCCAATTCGGTGTGGTTTGGAGATCAAAGGTCCCAAGGCAAAGGTATATCCATAGGGCTTTTGATTTCACACCCAAGACACTATAGAGAGTGTGGGTGGTTATAGGATCGATAAGTCGTACTATAAAGAGGGGGGAAAACTTATCGTACATATCGGTCCCCCATGTGCCTTTAGGTTCAAGTCTCATATGCATGCATACTAACCTAAAGAGCTAACTCCGCACTTGGTGAAAATGTTTTGAAAATGCTAACACATGGTGTCGAGGTGTTCTTCGACGTGTCGGCAACAAGAATCAAGTGGCGGAAGTCGGTTTGGTGCAAAGGCGAAGGAACGATGACGAAACGACGGAAGGTCGCAGCTTCGGGGGTGACCGGGCTTTTTGGACCGAAGCACAAGGCGACGGACCGACGCACCGGTGTGCGGGTCCGTCGGAATTACGTAGTGGGTAAAAGGGTGTAAACCGGGGTTCGGCCCTCGGGCCGGGCCTGCCGGCCGGATACTTCGGTCTTGGCCGGAAGCATGACCCGACGCGCGCGACCGGACCCGGTCGAGACGAGGCAAATTCTTTGTTCGGGGTTGTCGGTTGTGGCCGGACCCACCCGGCCGGACTCAGTGGTGAGTCCGGTCGGTCTAAGGCCCCGATCGGCCGCTAAAAACGTGATTTTCTCCCCAACGGCCACATTTCGTGGTGAGGGTATTTATACCCCCCTTGGCTGCCTCTTGCTCTCTCTCTTGGTCATTTGAATCATTCCTAACATCTTTGAGCAGCAAGCAAGCAAGCAAGCCTCCCTCCTCTCTCATTCTTGATTTGAGCTTCATTCTTGAGAGAAGAGTTGATCCTAGTGCATTGCATCGAGTTCTTGCATCTAGAGGCACATGGGGATCGTTGTGAGACGGTGGATTTCTCGTTTCTCTTGGAGACACCGCTCCTAGCCGGCTTAGTGGATTGGTGGAGTTGTTGGCAAGAAGAGGTGATTGTTTCTTGGCCACCTCAGGTTGATTTGTGAGAGGATTACGCACTCCTCGTCGGGAAGACAAAGTGCAAGGAATACATTGCTCGTGTCTTGGGTACCACACTTGTTGAGTGGTGTGTTGAGGCTAGCAAGGGCACCGCCTAGCTCAAACACCATCCTTGTGTTAGTCGGCACAACCGGAGAGTAACTTGTCGGTGTACAAAGCGAACTCGGGTCAACACATCGACGTGTCTCTTGTCTTGGTGATTGGTTCATCATCTCCTTGTGTTGTTTGGTTCATCCTCTTCCCGGTGATTGGTTCATAGCCTCTACAAGTCGGTATAACAAGCTTCTCACTCTTGCATTACTTTGCTAGATTACTTTGAGTAGAGAGCTAGCACTTGCTTGTGTAGGTTGTTCTTGCTAGCATAAGGATCATATTAGGATTGCTCACTAGTTTAGAGTAGTGACATAGCCTTTGATTGACATAGAGATCATAGAATATATTTAGAATTGTCACTAGAGGCTTGCAAGACAATAGAGCTAGTGCAAACCGCTTTTCGCCGTGTTTTATACTAATAGGTTTGTTTAGTTGAGCTTGTAGAAAATTTTTATAGGCTATTCACCCCCCTCTAGCCATCTAGGACCTTACAGTAGTTGAGGATGGAAATCCGATGTCATTGAATCTATGCTTGCTTTAGATAAAATTAGATCTGATGCTAATAAGAAGGATTGTCCTGTTGATAGTTGTAGTGAGTTACTAAAAGGCTGCAGAGTTAGGTTTAGCGATCGGGAATTTTTTGGAGTAGATGAGGCTACAAAATTAGATAATAACAGTAGTAAAGCCTCTCAATAATAGTAGATGTGTTGATAGCCCAGACAAGGGCCTAATGATAGTAGGATTATTTCTCATGAGTCTAATAGTGGTATTCTTAATACTACTCGGTCAGAAAGTCATCGAATGGAAATTCGAGGACATTGTAGATGACCAAGAAAAAGGTTGGTCAGTAGCTAGTAGGAAGCAAAAAGAAAAAGTTTAAAAAATGATAGGAATGTTTTGGAATATTAGAGGGCTTGGTTTAATTGATAGAATACCTGCTCTTAGAAGTAGGATTAGAGAGTACCATTTGGATTTTATAGGTGTGATGGAAACAAAGAAAAATTTCCTTTACGAGGGTTTGCTGAAATCCCTCACCCATAATATTCCTTTTAGTTGGCATCATATGGTAGCTAAAAGGTTCAAAAGTGGTATACTTGTTAGGGGTTAATGCAGATTTGTATACCATGACTATTTGTGAGTCAATTCAGTTTTATATTAGTGCCATGCTTTCTGTAAGAAAACCGGTTTTTCCGGAAATTAGTTGTGATCTATGGCCACCTTATGAAGAGAGAGAAGCAAGAGTTTTTAGATACTTTAGAGGATTTAATGACTAAATGGAATGGCCCCATGCTGATAGGTGGTGATTTTAACTTGGTTAGATTTGTAGGAGATAAAAGCAATGGGATCATTAACCATAGATGGTGTGATAGTTTCAATAATTGGATAGACAAATGGTCCTTGGTAGAGTTAAATGCTAGCAATAAGAAGTTTACTTGGACCAACAATGAAGACTACCCTATTTTAGCTAAAAACAGATAGAATTTTTGCTACTTGGATTGGATTAATGCTTTCCCAATGGTCAGTGTTAAAGCATTAGAGAGATTGCCTAGTGACCACAACCCTTTAGTGATAAATTCTGGAGCAAATACCAGTTTTGGCAAAAAAAAGTTCAGATTCGAAAAATGGTGGTTAGAAGAAGATGGCTTTAGAGAAATAGTAGAAAAGGCTTGGAACACTCCTTGTAATATTAGTAATAACTTAGATCGTTGGCAATTTAAAGTGAACTTCACGGGGAGGATAGTTAGAGGTTGGGCGCCAATGTGGTGGCGGACTTTGAATAAAGCAAAAAGCTAGTCTAACCCGAGAGAGTTTAGTAGGTTAGAATTGCTTGCTGAAAATAGGATTCTTACACCGGATGAATTAGGAGAGTTTAGGAGAATTGAGAAAGAGTTGAACCGGATTTGGGCCTTAGATGAGATTAAGGCAAGAGAAAGATCTAGGGATAGAGATTTATTAGAGGGTGATAGGAATATTTGCTTATTTTCAGGCCATAGCAAATTATAGAAGTAGAAAAAAAAAGGGTAGAGTGTCTAGAAGAAAAATCTTTGGGTTAGTTCATGACCAAACAGGGGATGATGCAGATTGTTAGATTTTTTATAAAGAGTTGTTTGCTAAGGAACCGAGTCTAATGTTAGACTTGGATCAAATTTAAAGGGGAGAGCAAGATAAAGTTACTAGTGTAGAGAATGATACCCTTTTAGCTCCTTTTACTGAAACTGAGATCAAACAAGCGGTTTTTAAATTTGTTATCTTTGAGGAGCTCCAGCCCCCGATGGACTTCCATTTTTGTTCTACCGAAGTTACGGGATGTCATTAAATTTGACTGGTTAGCTTGTTTGAGGACTTCCATAGAGGAGATCTAGATTTATATAGATTGAATTGTGCTCTTGTCACTCTTATTCCTAAAGTGGGAGATGCAACAAATATTAAACAGGTTTAGGCCTATAAGTCTTCTTAATTGTAGTTTTAAGATTTTTTCTAAGATAATGACTCTTAGACTAACCGACATAGTACAAAGAATTGTAGCACCTACCCAATCTGCTTTTATTAAGGGGAGATTCATTTTAGAAAGTGTAGTAATTGCTCATGAGACAGTACACAGCCTGTATAGTAGTGGTGAAAAAGGTGTAGTTCTTAAGTTAGACTACGAAAAAGCTTATGATAGAGTAAGTTGGACCTTTCTTTTTGATATGCTCAAAGATAGGAACTTTAACCCTAGGGTAATTAGTTGGATCGGACAACTGGTTATAGGAGGATCAATAGGCATTATGCTTAATGGGGAGGATAGTTCTTATTTTAAAGCTGGGAAGGGACTCGGGCAAAGGAGATCCTTTATCCCCCTTTCTTTTCAACTTAGTTGGTGATGGCCTTTCCAAAATGCTTTGTAAAGCATCTAACAAAGGAATGATTCATAGTTTACTAGAAGAGTTCAAACCTGGAGGTATAGTATCTTTGCAATATGCGAGATGATACAATACTTTTCTCAAAAGGCGATGAAGTTTATCTTAGGAATTTAAAGGGGGTCTTAATGTGGTATGAAACAGGTTTCGGGTATGAGAATCAACTTTCATAAAAGTGAGCTAGTTCCTATTAATCTAGATCAAATAGAAGCACATAACTGTGCACATATCATGTCTTGCCCTTTGGGTGTTTTCCCCATTAAGTATCTAGGTATTCCACTTCACTATGAGAAGTTAACTAGAGAAGATTTCTGACCACTAGTAGATAAGATCCTTAAAAAGTGGCTGGTTGGAGAGGGAGATATTTAAATCTAGCTGCTAGAGCTATGCTTCTTAAAACCTGTCTAGCTAGTGTTCTGTGTACCTTTTTATCCTTTATTAAATTTCCTAAGTGGGCTTTAGAGATCATAAATTCCCAGATGAGTAATTTCCTTTGGAATGATACGGTAGACTCTCACAAATATCATTTAGCTAAGCTGGGATTTGGTATCTATGAAAAAGAGTATGGAGGTCTAGGTTTACCAAACCCGAGGGATCTAAACATAAGCCTCTTGGCTTCTTGGTTGAAGAGGTATAATTCAGATAAAGGCAAACTCGGAAAGAGGTGTTAGACTATAAGTATAATACTGCTAGACCCAATTTTTTTTCAAACAAATACTTGTTGGGGCTTCTAGTTTTTCAAAGGGATTTATGTGGGCAGCCCAAAGCTAAAACTGGGAATACAGATGGAAAATTGGAAATGGCAAGAAAATTAGATTCCGGGAAGATAACTGGTTAGGGTCTTCCAGCCTAGCTATTCAATTTTATCCCTTATATAGAATAGTTAATGAACAAGGTAAAACCATTTATGATCTTTGGGATGGCAGTACTTTGAAATGCACTTTTAGAAGAACTGTTTCTCCTGAACAGTTCCAAGTGTGGCTAGAAATAGTAGAATTAGCTTCCTCCATTTCCTTCACTGATAATGATGATGAGTTGGTGTGGGAATTTAAAACTTCTGGCATTTATTCTTCGCAGTCTCTTTATAAAGTTATCAACTTTAGAGGTATCCAACCTGTTCATATTCCTGCTGTTTGGAGTCTAAAGATTCCTCCAAGAGTTCAATACTTTCTGTGGGTGCTTTCCAATAATAGAACATTGACTAGAGATAATCTAGCAAAGAGAAGGAAACTTGATGATGAATCATGCTCCACGAAGCACAAATAGCGCTATAGCGCCATAGCGCTATTATAGCGCGCCATTTGAAACACCGCGACGCTATTGTCAATTTCACGCTATTGGCGCTATAGCACGATATTGAGCCGCTAAAGCGTGCTATTTCCACGCTATTGGCGCTATATTGCGCTATTTTCACGCTATTGGGCTATAGTAGCAGCAGCAGGCTGGTGCTACGCGCATAGTTGCCGCTATTGCGCCGCTATAGCGACGCAATAGCGGCGAATAGCGCCCAAAAAGTCTGACGCTATTTTCCATAGCCCGCGATCAAAAACATGGATCATGCTTGTTTTGTGCTGAAAAGAATCTATTCACCATCTTTTCTTTGAATGTGTGTGTGGTAGCTAAGAGGTGTTGGAAGATAATTTCTGATATGGTTGGTATACAGTTAGGAAATAGTTTTTTAGATATAGGTAAATGTTGGTTAAGTAACAAAAATTTTTGTGTGGTGAATATGATTTCTTCAGCTACTCTTTGGTCGATATGAAAACTGAGAAATGAAATCTGTTTTCAGCATGTAGACTGGAAGAACATGGAAATGTTGCTTCACAGGATAGCTGGTCTTTTACAGAATTGGGTGATTCTCTGCCCAATAGAGAAGAAGGAAAGCTTACTGGAATACGCAAAAAAGTTCAAGATGGAAGCTGGGAGGACACTATGGATACCCTGGAAGCAAATCACAAGCTGAAGATCTGGAAAGGTTTCGCTGAAGCTAAGACACTTCCACTGGTGGCAGAGTTCCCGAAGGACAAGATGGTGATCTGGAGGACAAATTCTGAAGCAAAGACACATCCTTTGGTAGCAGAGTTCTCCATGGATGCTGAGCCATTAGTACCATGGTGGATGGAGTTAGATGCATCATTCATGTAATTTGTTAGAGTGGTTCTCTGTTACAGTCTCTTAGTGTCTACAGTTTCGGGATGTTTGCTTTTAATTTCGAACCAGAGTGGCCGGGTGAGGCATCTGGAAGGTTGAGAACTTTGAACATCACAGTGCTGTAATGTTGGTCTTTTCGTTAATAAAAAGGCGGGGCATCTGCCCTTAAACTCTAAAAAAAGAATTGAAAACAATTTATCGGGAGGAACAAGTACCGTAAAAATATAAGTTTTTTTTTATTAACTACTCCATCTAACTCACTTTAGTTTTCTTCTAAATATTTTTTTTTTCTAATTTTCCATTAGAGTACTCTGAGGGGCACAAAATGTGACACAACCACCCCCCGCCCCCGTGTCGCCCCGCCTAGGCTACATGGGTGGCGACGCTTCCCCATATCCGCCATCTCCTCCCCCTCCCACCTCATGGCTCCTCGTCGCCGCCAGAGTGTGCTGTCATAGGCTGACCAACGACGAGGATGTGGCGGTGGCGATTTTCTCTGGCCGGGATGGCGGGCGGCGCTCAGTTCCGCAACCTTTGTTATCGGATCCAACGTCTTCAGTCCTCTCACGGCCAGTTTCGGCACACCCCGCTTCGATTTGGCAAGAGAGTGAGCAGCGTCGCATGTAGGGTCTAGGGTCTGGGCTCGAGGATGGTGCGGTGAGAGCCTATTAATTATCCAACAACAAGTTAAACTTTACTCCGGTGATCCAAACAGGCCCACAAGCTTGACCGTGAGATATATTCTTCAAAATAGCAAATGAATTGGAAAGAGAAGCTCCGCTCCTGGTAGGACATGACATGGACACATAGGAATTTTGAAACAGATTCCTTTTCGGATTCGGCTTTGCTGGGCTCTCCGCGGCGTGGCGGTTTCCTCGTCACAACTTTTCCTGACTTCGCCGGATCGTAAGTGCGCACCTTTTTGGGTGTCAACACAATGCAGCATCCCCTATCCTATCCAGGAGGGCATCAGGGCATGGATACGCTGCTGTGAGATGCACGTCCGTGAGAGCGTGAGACCATGATTCACGGAACCTATGGTCGCCGTCGCGCCAGGCCGGCACGCCGGAGAATGTACCATGCTACGGGTAGTAGTTTAGACCTTCGTATCATGTTAGCAACTCAGCATCACGCGCGTGCAGATGTAAACCATGGACGCCATGTCGATCTCGATCGACGCCGATAAATCGGTTAGATTCTGCTCGCCCCATTGTCTGGGATTGTGCTTTTGCAGCAGCTGGACCTCGAGCTAGTCTACGAAAAGCGATGCCTCCGGTGGAAAGTTTAGCACTTACATATGCATTCACGGAAGCTGAAGCTGAAGGCCAACATTCAGGGCAAAAGTTGCGATAGCGAGATGAAACCGTCGCGCAAATTTGGTTCTGATCACGACCGTAACCTACTAAACAGCATGAAGGGCAATCTATACAAGGATCAGGAGTATCTTAGTTGGATCGGATTTAAATTTCTCTCGCGATCACTGAAGAGGTTACTCGCACGCCTCGAATACGATGCATGCATGATTCCACGGCGCCGACGGATCGCCGACGAACTCTGGATGGATCAACGAGTCAGCAGCAGCACGCGCGCGTCGATCGCCGACGACGCACAGAACAATGGCGTCCACCAGCGGCAAAAGGATCGTGTGCTCGATTAGGATGCGCAATTGTAGCCGGCGGCTATGCAGGGTCGGTCCCCTAGCTGCATGCATCATCACACCACGAAACCTTGTTGGAAGCCAGCCATTCCACTCGTTCCGTCCAGGGTTCCTCGTTCCATCGCTCGCTCCGGCCGCCGGCCGGGATCTTCCTAGCTGCACGCTTTTCTCAGGTCCAGATTCTACAACATTATTCGTGGATGTGTCCTTATATGGATTGTGAAGGGCAGCTCTATCCGTGGTCGACGCTACCGGGACTGTGTATTTGGATTGCAAAGTGATAAAGTGGCAAAGTGTCGTCGTTGCCGCAGCCAAGCACCGCAATGCCGCCGGAGATTCCTCGTGTGCGAACCTCGGCCATTTGAGCTGGGATTGGATTGGTGCCGAAGTAGCGAGGTGCTGTTCCTAGTAGCCGAGCACGTACCACAAAGCCGATGATTCCACTTGTACCAACCTCACTTAAGGTGTGTAAAGAAATTCACAAGCTTTCGAACAAATCGAAGATCGTGAAATTTGGAGTCTGAAGCTAGAACATGAGGCAAAATATGGAGACATCAAGAAAGTTACCAACTCAATGATTTCGAACGGATGATCCGGTGGGTATTTTTATTGATCCGTTATACAGGAATATTCTACTAACTTTCCAACAGGTACAAGACCACAAAAACGAATTTTGAAGCTATGACATTGGACAAAATGGCTAGAAAATACAAACCCTGTTCAGTACCCTATTTTTTCGTAACAGGACACTGAATAAGTTTAAGCGGTTCCTGTCTAGCCCACCACGATAGCCTTATATATAAGACTGTCAGGATTGGTGACAAGGATGCCGGCACTGTCCATTATCTTTTTTTTTTTCGAAAGATCCATTACCTGCTTTCATTGATAAGAAGGAGGGTACAACAACAGTTACAAAAACTTACGCGAGAAGCGCCTTTTTTTGCACTGTCCATTATCTGGCAACAGGCGCTGAGACAGGGTTATCTGAAGACGGCGCGTTATTCTAGCAGCAGCGCATTGCTTAGCTGTTATCGTTGTAGCAAGGCCGGCTGTGCCAGCTAGCAAGCTTAGGCGTCAAGTTGTCGAGTCCGGCTATATCAGCCGTGTAACCGTCCCGGAACTGATCAGCGAACAACAGAACTCTTAACCCCATTTGATGTACCCGACGGATTCACAGGGATGTTCTATAAGAGTTGTTGGGACATCATCAGGTTAGACATCCTAGCGGCAATGAACTCCTTTAACAGTATGCTGTCAGGCCCCTTGGAGAAGATGAACGGCGCAAACATAGTATTAATTCGGAAGGCGGAGATCGCTGAAAAGCCTGCGGACTACAGACCGATAAGCTTAATCCACTCCTTTGGGAAAATAATAACGAAGACTTTAGCCATTCGGCTTGGGCCGCACATGGAAAAGCTAGTCTCCAATGCTCAAAGCGCCTTCATCAAGAAGCGGTGTATACAAGACAATTTCCTATATGTCAGGAACCTCGCACGTGCTTACCACAAGAAGAAAATCCCAGCACTCCTATTTAAGTTGGACATTTCGAAGGCATTTGATACGGTATCCTGGGAATATATGCTTGAGCTACTGCAGAAAAGAGGTTTCAGTGACAGATGGAGAGAATGGCTGACCACGATCTTTAAGACTTCGAGCTCTTCTGTATTGCTCAATGGCAGTGAGGGGCCAAGGATCAAACATGCGAGAGGTTTGCGGCAAGGTGACCCACTGTCACCTTACCTGTTTATCCTTGCCATTGACACCCTCCAAGGCCTCCTGGACCTAGCAACAGCCAATGGAACGTTCTCGCCGCTGCGGGGAAGAACAGCTAAGATGCGTTTGTCCATGTACGCAGATGATGCTGTCATTTTCATGAACCCGGACAAGGAGGAGGTACGGGCACTGTTCACAATCCTACAACAGTTTGGATCAGCAACTGGGCTTAGGCTGAACCTAAATAAATGTACGGTGGCGCCGATCAGATGTGGGCACCTGGACTTGATGACATACTGAGCACTTTGGTGGGAGAAAAGTCAATTACCCAATAACTTATCTAGGCTTGCTGTTGAATCTGGGAAGACTGAAGATGGCTCACGTTCAGTGCTTTGTGGACAAGTCAAATAACAGGCTAGCGACATGGCAAGGGCGCCTTCTCAACCAAGCTGGGAGGAGGACTCAGAGAATAATTATTGTCCTCGTCGCGAAAGTCGCCAGGAGGGGGCGCCGCCGCCACCACCGTATACGGCCCCCCCCTCCTTCCGCCTCCGCCTCGCTGCGGTGGTGATGAGGAGCGGGGTCCGCCCTCTTCAACAACCTGTCTTCGTAGAGGGTCTTGGATTTGAGTCTTAGGTCTAGGGTTTGCTTCGCCGCCGATGTTCGACGGTGGAGTTAGGGTTTTGCGGAGGAGCATGGCTCCTTTGCGGTTTGCTTTTCCTCGGCGACGCCGGGCGTTGCTATGAAGCGACGGCGACGCAGCGGGAATAAACTCTCCCAGCTTCTTCCGTTCTCCGATGGCTTCTTCCGGCGCCAACGGAGAGGTTGGGGAGACCTGTCCAGGAGTCGAGGGCGGCACATCGCCCGTCTTCTTCGTGGTGATGATGCCGCATTGACCCCGTTAATCTCGAGGAAGATGATCTATGGTGAAAATCGAGCTTTGCTCGGGTTGCGGCGGTGGAATCGAAGGATGCGTCGTGGGTGCGGGGAGTTGGCCGATGCGCCTGGGAGGCGGTGTACTCGGCTGATTCTGGCAAGTAAGCCCCCGCGGCGGCCTCCACCTTGTGGAGTTTGGCTCACGGTACTCGGCGGCGATTGGGAAGCGGCTTCGGCGGCGGTGACGAACGGATCTCGAAGTATTCGAGGAAGATGAATAGAAGTTTTGGACTTCTTTGTAATTTTTTTTTCTTGGGATTTCTGTTTTGTAATAGGGCCGATTGTAATGCACCAAAATTAATACATTTTCCTTGAAAAAAAAAAAAAAAAACCAAGCTGGGAGGAGAGAATTAGTCCGTTCTGTTCCGAGCTCGATGCCAGTGTACTTGCTCACGTCCATCAAGGCGCCAAAGCAATTAAATGATGATTTGGATAAAATTAGCAGGAAATTCTTATGGGCAGGAGATCAAGAATTGACAGGTGGTAAATGTAAAGTGGCTTGGACGACGGTGGCAAAGCCGATTGAATTTGGAGGTTTAGGGATCATCGACCTCAACCGGTTCAGTAGGGCATTGAGGGTATAGATTTCCATGCGGCCCGCAGCCCGACGTCCCCCGGCACAAGGCACGCTGTTTTGGCCCGGCCGAGCACGGCACGCCCGGTAGTCGGCGGGCCCGCACGGCATGGCGAGGGGCAGCAAAGACGGGCCAGGCGACCCTCAAGCACGGGTACGCGGCACGCCCGGCACGTTAAGAAAGGGGAGGCACGGTGGCAAATATACTAGTGATAATATTGTACATATTTGGTATATTAGTCCCAATATTTTCATACTTGGTATAATATTATACATATATTTGGTATAATATTGTACAAATATACTGAAATCTGTGTAAAAAATGATCATGTTTGAGTGTTTTTTAAAAATCGGCCCGTGGGCCGGCACGACACGGCATGGCACGGTAGGCACGATTTGGCCCGTGGGACGGGCCTGGGCTCGAGGTCAGGCACGGAGCCCGCAGAGGCATGGCCCGTGAGGCACGGTGGCCCGTGGCGGCACGGCCGGGCCAGCAAGGCACGATTGCGACGTTGGGCGGGCTGGCCCGCACGGCCTGTTGGAAATCTATAATTGAGGGTAAGGTGGCTCTTTGCCGACGGACACTGAGGATCTAGCTCTTTTCAATGCTGCAACAGTAGTCACGTTTGGGAATGGCAAGAAGGCGTCTTTCTGGAATTCATGCTGGCTTCATGGACAAACACCATCGTCCCTATACCCCAGGCTGTATAACCACAGTAAGCGAAAAAATAGAACGGTGCATGATGCAATGACAGATAACAAGTGGATCACGGATATTTCACAAGACTTGGTTGACATTCTCATCGCCGATTTCTTCAGTTTGTGGACCAAGATTGAGGAGGCCGGCCTAATCCTGGATGACGATTGTCTGGACACCAGAGAGTTCAGGTACTTACACAACTCGATCAGCATACACAATCCAGTTCGCGGGACAAATCCAGTCGAATTTCAAAGTGCTAATTTGGGCGCGTGGGCGCCACCAAAATGCAAATTCTTTGTATGGTTACTGCTTCCAGAACAGGCTTTGGACGGCGGCTAGATTACAGTTAAGAGGATGGGAGAATAATTACTTTTGTGCTCTCTGTGAAAGAAGTCTGGAAACAGCGACTTATTCTTCCAATGTCCTCACACAAAGTCAGTTTGGCAGCTGGTGGCTTCCTGGGCATCCTGTACCTCTCTGAATACAAACCTTTGGCAAGAGCAGGCGGACTTAGAAGAATGGTTCAGCCAGGCAAGGGGAACAAGCAAGAAAGAGCACTCAATTCTTATCCTAGGCTTGTGGACTATCTGGAACGCTCGGAATGCAGCCATATTCAGGGATGACAGAAGGACTGCACAAACCATCTTCAGAGAAATAAAAGGATACAACACAGCTTTGGTCACTCTCAGGATGCCTACTCCCTCTGTCCCATGGAGTTCGTAGTTTTTGACTTTTTGAACTTCATGTTTGACCATCCGTCTTATTCAAAATATTTATACAAATCATAAAAATAAATTAATCAATATTCAAGTATCTTCATTGATAAAATAAGTCATAAGAAAATAAATTATATTTGTGCAAAAAATTTGAATAAGGCCTAAGTATTTAATAAGATGGCACGGAATTGAGGTGATAAACTAAATTTTGGGACGGAGGGAGTAGCTCTTAGATCTTTATTTGTTGTTCCTTTTATTAGTGAGTAATCAGTTTAGTAATTTAGGCCCGACAGCAGCCTAGGCTGGTCTCTGGAATGGCGCTTCTCGCGCTGAAACTGTTGTATGCTCCTACCTTATTTCAATATATGCCGACTATGTCGGATCTTTCAAAAAACCCATTTGATGTTCCCTGTTTGAACTCTGTTCTTCTGAATACTACGTCGTTCATGATGTTCCCCAAGTAAATTCCGATTGTAGTTATCGTTGCCGCTCTTAGGAACGCGATAAAGACATACGGCAAAATAAATATTATAGGTGCAGAACAGCCTTAATAAGGCTATCATGAAAATCAGCTTAGAACTCGTACTACAGAGAACTTTAGTTTTGAAATGATGCACATTCATTCCACACATCTATAGTTGTATTTGTTGTAAATGTTCTTTTTTTAATCTACGGCCCCGGGCGGGGCGGCACCCGAAGGAGGTTCTTGTTCGCAGCCGTAGCCGTTTCTTCTCCACCCACTTCTAGTAGCGCAGTAGTTTACCTTTTAGAACATCCGTACCGCTCCGCCGTTCTGGGTTTTTTGTATTTTTGTGCTTTTGTGCATTTGTGGGCAAATTATTTTGGCTAAAATTAATGCGGCGTGTATAACTTTATTTTCTTTTAATGCAATACGTGTCAATGGGCATGGTTTTGATTTTTTTTTTTATCTAAAGTCGTGAGCATTGGAATGTGGCAATAAGATTAATTGAATTTTTGTCTACAATTCCAGTGTTGCACTCGGAACGATCCCTTATCTCCTCCTTGATGATCTTATCTAACTGATGTTCACGAAAAATGATAAAATTGATATTTTGATGGATGCCAGTGGGTGGTCGCAAAGACCTGGTCAGACCACCCATTGGTCCTGTCGTGGTGGACAGTGTGCCTGGACTCGTCTTGCGAACACATGGTTGATTTAGGTAACATGTGTTTAGTTTTGTGATTGAGTGATTGTCAACGGTCAACATTTTAGTTCTATTTTTTTTTATTCTTTATGCTTCGGGCTATGTTCACCGGCACACGTGGAGTGTGTCGAAGACGTATCTCTTGGTTCGTGTTGTGCAGGTGTGGAGCTCGGAGATGGTAGCCGACGGGCGAGGTGAAGGGGCCAAGGAGGACGTGGCCGGGCCGACGGACCGCGGAGGTGAAGGACGGACGACGGAGGCTTGGACCGAGGGACCAGATCGCCGGGTGGCTAGCCATGGTGGTCGACATCTGGGACATCGACGGATGCAAGAGGACGTGGCAGGACCGTGTCGATCGGGTCAAGACGGGCGAAGGCAGCAGGCAGAGCGGGAGCTCGGATGACTTGGCGACTCGGGCGGTCAAGACGGCGATGACACGGTCGAGGAGGTTTGGTGGTTTTTCCTCAAAACCATCGGTGCGGTTTTGTGGTTTGGGCCTCAAAACCACGGAGCGGTTTGGTGGTTTGGGCCTCAAAACCATCGGCGGGTTTCACGGGTTTGGGCCTCAAAACCCGGGTGGACGCTCCGTGGACGGAAGGATGGCGTGGCGGCATCCGGGAGATTGCGCGCGAGCGATGCTACGGATGAGGAGAGGCGGTGGCCGCCGGATCGACAAATTATCGAGTCGACCAAAATAGCCCTAGGGTTAGAAGATCGACTCATGTATCTTAGGGGTAGTTTGGGAAAGAGGGATTTTTAGACTATATGTGGAGGATGACACCCTCCTCCCCTCTTGGCCTCTCTCATTTTCGTTTTTTTTATTTTTCCCAATTTCTAGGGTTCTTGTTTAGAGGTCCAAGAACATCAAATTGGTGACTTTTGTGTGGTGTTTTTAGAGTGGGGAAGGGCAGCCCCAAATCACTCGGTCCCTTAAAGGGGTTCATCACTTTGTCTGTGATTTTGTCTCGTGATTTTCGCCCTCCGTGTTCTTGTTTTTCCCCACTTTCGCTTTCTTGGCCACGATTTGTTTTTCTCGAGTTTGACTTGTTCTCGTGCAGAGATTTTTGGGGAATAACTTCGTGCTGAGGTCGATTTCATCATGTAAATTTGGGGGTCGATTCATGGAGTGTTTAATCGGATTCGATTGTTTCTAGTGTGAGGCGATTTTCTCGTTCGATGTCGCTCTTCTCTGTCTTGCCTTGTGTGTAGGAAACAGCAGCTGCGTAAAGGCAGCAGAGGCCCTGCAGCGGCGGGTGCTCAGGATCACACCCGCAGGCCACGAGCGGGAGCGAAGCGACCGCTTTGCCGCCGAGCGGTGCCAAGTCCAGCGAGAGGCCAGGGGGGGCCTCACACGGCTCAAGCAGGCGGCCTCCTGCACGCCACGAGCTGCTCGTGTCGGCCAAGGGTGCGCACCGCTGCTCCACTTTCGGCCGCTGGCGTGGACAGCAGCAGGGACCAAGGGCGAGCACCACCAGGCCGCTGCCAACCAGCTACTGGGGGCGCAGTAGCTGCCAAATAAGACGCCCACGGAGGCAGGCAGCAGCTTGGCACTTCTTCCAGCAATGTAAAGGCAGCGATTTACCACCCCTTCTTCAAGCCAGTAAAGGTCGATCTTTCACTTGTGCTGTGGAGTGGCCATCGAGCCTCCAAATTGTTTCTCTTGCAGGGTAGCTAGGTTGAATTCTTGTGCAAAAATCCCAGCTTTTATTCAACTCAATCTAGCTCTTTTTCTCTGCACCCATAAGGTGTCTGTCGAAATGCTTCAGTAGCCTTTTCTCTGTTCATCAGCAGCAGAGGTGAATTAGTTTGCACGTCGAGCATAGCAGCTTGGTAGCTCTTCTAGTTCCTGGTGCTCGTTCGTGAAGTTTCAGCAAGTAGCAGCTCGTACATAGCTACAGTGCATAGATTAGTTTAATTGAGTTAGCCTCTAGCAGCAGCTTGTCATTCTCTGTAGATTGCACATCGTTGTCAGTCAAGCACTGCAGTCTAGCAAATTTCAGCTTTTTCGGCCTTGTCACCATCTTGCATTAGTAATTCAAATTGTTTAATCTTTTCAGCCTGTAGCTTTTTAACGTGATTTGTTTCAAGTGCTAGTCACGGTTTGCACTTCTTACAGCTTGGTCTAATTGCTGTCGGGTAATTCTTGTTCGTGGATTGTGAAGCTTCAGGTCTCCTCTCAGGCAAGGTGCAGAGTCATGTGCTATGCGTTCAGCACTTGATGCTGTTACCAGCGCCGAACAGAAACAATCAGTTTCTCTGCGTTGGCTATAATTCCCTTTGTGCTTTGTTTCATTCACATTTTGCACATTTGAGCTCCGAATTGAGATCTGGCTTTTGCAATGAATTTCTATCGATTCGAGGATTTTATCGAAAGTGCCCCCTGTCACAAGTTGACTTGGGTATTTTAGTTTAGAGAACCCACTTCTTCTTAATAGGAGTTGGGTAACTCTTTTTCGCCCATCGTTTCGAAATTCTTTTTTCGCCCGGTCGTGTGGTCGTTTTGAGGTGTCCCGCTGTGTTCCTAGGGAACATCCACCCAACCATTTAGGTCGTGGACATCTCGGTGCTCTCTCTCGCCGCGTGACACCTTGCTACTAGTTAGCTCGTGTGTTATTCGCCTCCCATGTGAGTTTGCTTTTTTGAGGTTGGGGGTTGAGCCGATGACCCAAATTGAAAAGAAAATCGAGGCTCCCATTCACCCCCCCTCGGTCGCCGCTTTCGGTCCTTCAACTCAGTATATATGATCATCGCCCCCACGGGACCCGGTTTGGTCATCAACGGACGCTGTGCCGATTCCAAAGTCCAAACCAACGACGCATCTACTAGGCGTGTGCGTGTCACCGGAAAAACGAACCGACGGCGACGCCTGGGCGGCCATTGAGCGGGACCCTGCTCTCATGGCGCCGCGAGGCGCCGACATTGCCATGCGCCCGCCGCCTACCTCGCGAACGTGTGGTAGCCCGCCGCCAGTCGGCGCGTCGTACAGTAACCCGGGCGCCCCTATCTGCATACGACGGCTTCGATCGGAGCAGCCCGGCGAGCAGTTGTGGCGGCGCATGCATTGCCACGCCACGGGGGGGCAGAACGAGAGCGCGCGCGCGCCAGGAGATGGCGACGGGCCGACGGCGCGATCCGGCGGCCACCGTGTGCCGTCGGGGTCGCGCATGCGTCGACATGACCAAAATCCGAGGTAGCCGTGTGACGTATGGCCAGGGACTCAGGGGCGGCACGTCTGGCCGGCTGGCGGGGTCGTCGTCGTCCTGTACTGTGTGTGATTGTGTCAATTCTGGAGATAAAACGAGTGTAATTAAGTTGTACTTACGAACGCTGGGGGTTCATGGATGCCGAGATAGCTTCATTTTGGCCACTTTCTGTGCTTGTTTTCGTTTTCACGTCCGGCCAGCGTAGAGACCACACAAAATGACGGTATCATGGGAGAACACCGAAAACCATGCTTCGGTTCTAGAGGGGTCTCGAGCTCTCGGCTGGGCGTGTCGCGATGAACTCGGTGACGCGGACGCCAACGTCAGTACGGCCGCCGTCGAGCTATCAGCCATCGTCGATGCAGTTCGAGGATAGAGCTTTCGTGCTACAGGAACAACCTGTTGATCAGAACGGCGCGAAGAGGAAGCCGTTTCTGCCTGCCGTTTGTCTTGTACGTACGGCCGAATCTCTGGTACTGTGCAGCGTGCACTGAGTTGAGGAAACCAGATTACTCCAATTAAGTTTATCCAAACAATTTGGCAGGTTTAGTTCAACCTAAATGTTTGTCTATAAATTCTCTTTACATATTGGAAAAAGAATCTAGCTTTTGCGATCACACAACCGAATCTAGATACGATATTATCTGAGTACCTGATGACATCGAATCCTATTTCAATTTGAAGAAGCTGAAACCAATATGGAACACTAGTGCTGAAACGGGATCTGGTCCTGGTTGGCAAACCCTCCTTGTCCCAGTTTTCAAACGGGTTAAAGTTTCGGGACTAAAGGCCCGCCCTTTACTTCCGGGCCTCTTGACCGAAATTGAAAGAGAATTTTTTAGTCTCAGTTGTTTATACCAACCGATGCAAAAGGACCCTCTTGCCCGAGCCCTAGGTGCTGCCACGTATTGCACATTCGCTTCTGGTTGGTATAACCAACCGAGACTGAATGTCTCTCATTTTTCGTTTCTTTCTTTCTTTCTTCGTTTTTCTTTAACAACATCTTGTTTTACATTCTCTTGCTTCACAACTATTATATGCACATATTAAGAGTGAAACTCATAATTTAAGAGCTTCTATATTTCAATGATTATCTGTTCCAAATAATCAAGTCATATAAACCATAATAATTAAAACCAAATCATTACACACTAGGTGTCCTAATATTGAACCCCGATACTCATACAAACATAATATGTTAAATAGAGTACCTAAGTTGCCTTTCTCGCATTATTAAATGGAAAAAGTCTAAATTACTGCCCTGTGTTTTCACTCAAGTTTAGATAACCCCCTAAGGTATTGTTTAGTTTTATTTTACTCCGGTGGTTTTGCAAACCGGTGCACTTAACACCTTTTGGCACTAATCCAATCCGGTTTTGGTGATGTGGAGGTGGTATTGCAATTAATCATGCCACGTAAAGCTGCCGACATGGGCAAAAATTATTTTCACTAGCGTGACTCCATTGCGACTCGTGACGTGACTCCCACGACTCCCTTTTGCGCACACGCCGAGGTTCTATCCGAAGACCGACAGCGTTCGCGCACAGAGCACCGTGGGGGGCACATCCATAAGCGCCTCGATCCATCCGCGGCCTCGATCGACGGCAGCTTCACGCCACGCCCCGCAAAAAGCATTTTTTTTTATTTCAGTTCCATATGCATATGTACGTCCTTTTAAAAAAAAAAAAAACTGATCGGGAGCCGCAGCTAGCAGTGATTATTACGGCGGGCATCTATTGACTAGTACGACGCGAGAGCAGCAGCTAGCAGTGATCGATCGGTCTCTTGCACTGCTCACTAACGCAAATATGCCAGAGCATAAGGAAATTATTATTAAAATCCCGGTCGATGGACCGAGCGAGAGCACACATATATCGAAGGTGTATATTATTTTGTTCAATGATATGCATGCAGCCGTCCCCTGCATGAGTGCAAATATGTGTGTGTCTTTCTGGCCATGTCATCCTGCTTATATGGCATAATTAATTGCAAAACAGCCGCCACGTCTGGAAAACCGGATTATATTAGTGCCAAAAAGGTGTTAAGTGCATCGGTTTGCAAAACCACCGGAGTAAAATAAACTAAACAATACCTTAGGGGTTATCTGGACTTGAGTGAAAACACAGGGTAGTAATTTGGACTTTTTCCTTATTAAATCGGTGAAGTGTACCGATGCGACGTACGGCCAGGGCCTCCCGGCAGGTTGGGCCGGCTCTGGAGGGGTCGTCGCCGTCCTGTCCTGTGTGAGATTGTGTCATGGACATAAAACGTGTGTAAGTTGCAACTACGAAGTTCATGGATGCTGAGATATAGCTGCATTTTTTCTATGATGTGCTTGTTTTCGTTTTCACTGTCCGGCCAGCGTACAAGACCACACAACAATGATGGTGCCGTGGGACAACCGAAAACCATGCTTCGGTTCTAGAGGAGTCTCGAGCTCTCGGCTGGGCGTGTCGCGATGAACTCGGCGACGCCGACGTCAGTACGGCCGCCGTCGAGCTATCAGCCATCGCCGAAATGCAGTTCGAGGATGGATCTTTTCGTGCTACAGGAACAACTTGTTGTCTGTTGATCAGAACGGCGTGAAGAGGCAGCCGTCTCTGCCAGGCGTTTGTCTTGTGCACGGCCAAATCTCTGGTACTGTGCAGTGTGCACTGAGTTGAGGAAACTCAGATTACGAGAAGAAACCATGCAACTTTGCATGTGGGATGGATCATATTATGGATTAATTATTAGTTATCATATCCAGTTCTCTTGTCTTTGAGATAAATGGCTGTCTATAAATTTTCTCTTTAGACAATGAAAAACATTTTGTCTTCTGTGACCAAATATGATATTGCACAACCAGAATCCTAGTGACGTGGGCTTCTTCTAGTGTTTTGCTATTTTCAAAATTAAGTATAAACTTTCCTACTAAATGTCCCCAATAAGATTCTCATGTGCTATGGCTAGTAATAGTATTTTATTGCTACTTAAAAACACTAGAAGGATTCCACCATTTTTTTTGAAACCGGGCCCGCACTGCATTGCATTAAGAAAAGTGAGAATGTTTTTTACATCCTAGTGAGTCCCCTTAGTGAGTTGCCCGGAGCTCACTAGGCTAAACATGGTGGCTTTTTTTAGAGTGGTGTACTCGGGGATGAAACTAATGTGCGACTAAAAGCGACTTGGGACGGCCGATCAAGACACCTGGCGAACATCTTGGCGAGGACGCTCTCCTGCCTCTCTCGGATTTGGATCATGGAACGGCGCTTTGGCGGCTAGCCGGTGACTGCGACGTGGGGTCCCGGCGACGCCGTGGGTCCCGATAACCCGAGGCCTCGAGTAGTCTCGATCTCCAGCCGAAGCTTGCACGCGGTGCCGCCACATCCCCCCATCATCCGCCGCTACGCCACGGCGGCCGGGATAGCCGACCGAGGGGAGCTTGCAAGCTCGCTTTTGCAGCAAGATCGCCCACCAATCTTCACGCACACTAGCGGCGTAGGCAGCTCAAGTCCCCGGAGGCGAACCGGCGATCCGGTACCAGGAAGGCGAGTTGCAAATCCAACCTCATTGTCAGCCATACTTGCGACCCGATCCTCCGAGGCGGCGACACCACCTGGGCCACCCTGGACACTTCCACCTCAACGAGCATGGGATCGAAATCGAATCCGGGCCCTCCATGTCGCGGAACACTACATGGTCAGGCAAGTTGCTGCTGTGGTACGGAGACTGTGGTGCAAGCTGCGCGGTCGGTCGGCGGCGGCGGCCAGTGGACATGAGGAGGAAGCGTCGTGGAACCGACAAGGTCCAGTAGCCCATCTGAGTGGCCCACCATTTTGATAGTGTTATTTATTTTTTTTGTGAAAACAGGGAGTACCTGATGATAATCAATCCTATTTGAATTTAAAGACACTTAAGCCGATGGAACCACAACGATGGTGAGACTTATGATCAGGCATTTTTCAGAGATAGTTTCTGATAATCCAAGGTCGACAAATGCTACTCATATATAAGATCTGGTGGTGGCGGCGACACGTTAACACGCTTGCCGACCTTACTGATGGTCTAGTCCCTGTTCCTCTTGCCCCAAATCGACGAGAAACCTCATCTGCTACCGGTCACAAATGCCCTCGATTTGGTGACAGATCGAACGAAGCAGCTAGTAGCCCAAGGGCATCTGTTGGTGCACCGGCGGCGTACGCAAACAGCAAAAGCCACATCAGACCATAACTGTTGCTGTATGTACACAGTACAGTACACGCACTCAGGGGCAACACGATACGAATGCACCATGATTTGATAGCGGCAGTACGTATGGATTCAAATCATCAAAGGGTAGTACATCCGTCGCTGTTGGTGCTGTCCACCCGTGTGAATTTAACAGCATCACGGTACAGTGCCGATCAGGAGTCGCCCGCCGGCCGCCGGGTCGACCATTCTACGGACTGTGATACTCTGTAGCTGGACAGCCACTACTTGTCCTGATAGAGATTCAGACTGGGGTCTGATTGATTCCTTGCATTTGATAGCCTGCATAACGGTTTAGCACTAGAATATCTCCAATCTACCGTAGCCTTTGTGCTTTCAAGCAGCGGTTGGTAGTCTGCGTTTCAACTTTGCACATCTTAAAGTTCTGTTTGGTTGCCTGCACTAGGTGCTGGAATGCAGAAGTAATTGTGTTTGGTTGGCTGCGTAAACTTAATATAGTCACCAATTCTGAGACATGGGTAATGTTAGGCCTTCTGCAGTGTTGTGTCTGAGTGGTGCTTGAACCGGAGAGAGAGTATTTTGGCACCACTTCATACACTGTGACATGCGACGCTAACTTTGAGTGATGCTCAAAACATTGGGAGCGGTCCATGTTCATTCACCGGTGCTAAGAGAATAGGAAACTATTTTTTTGCTTGGCGGAACATAGGCAGGAAAGTAAAGGAGAATAGAAACTATCTATGTACACTGCAGCCTTACAAGAATCGATGCTTGTTAGTGTGGTGGGCCTACTTTTTCCTTGGCGTCACTACACACACTGGAGAAGGCCTTACCCTTCTCCCATCCTCGACCACCACACACCTCTCTGTCTTGCAACACATGTAACTCAAAGTGGGAATTCACTTGTAACGTCACCGGTTACCAAAACCAATACTTTGTAATAAGATATTAAATGATACTTTTGAATAATAGTTGCAATAAGCATAGAGTTTCAACTTAAACTGGATAGAAAAAATTACTAGTTATTACTTAACAAAATTTGTAAAAGCTAAAATCTAGATTCAAAACATCACGACACAGAGGCAATATGTACCATATTGTATCTTCTCGTGCATGAATAGCGAAAATGTTCAGGTGACTATGGTAGCACACATAGTCAGCATGCCACGTAGACAGGGAGATAATAATAATGATATGAAGACTAGGACTTTTTCTTGAATTACCAAAATTTAGTGGCCTAAAATTGCATTTCTAATAAAGCTAGGGGCCTAGGAGATAATGATACGAAGACTAGGACTTGACGACTTGTCTTGAAAAAGATTTGTGACAAGCTAAGTGCCCTTTACACGTCTTGAAATTTATCCATATTTTGTCCCATTATATAAAAGAAATATTAACACATCTTTTGAGCCAGATATATTAATTCCATGAAGTCACTTCTTCTTTTGTTCGGTACCGTAGAGTTAACCATCCATAAGTCCGGTTGGCTTTCACGCATGTCGTGGCAAACCTTTGTCTGCCACCTTTAGTATGATATAGGGCGAGAACGGTCGCCTAATAGCTTCCAGTTTGCCATTTATCTTGCACGTAAGCTACACCCTTCCATGGCCACACAAGTACGTCTGCCATTTATTTTGCACGTAAGCTCTGCACCTTGCATGGGTAAGCTCTGTACGTGCTTGCTTTCCTGGCCACGTCAACATCAAGCAGATCCATGCAAAAAGCCTGAGTTCATCAGGCACGCATGACACGATCGAGACCACGCATAGAGACATAACAAGATCAGTTACAATAGCATACATATATACGTGTGTACTTGCATTACATTCTTGATGAATGCATTTTGGCTTTTGTTTTTCCCAATGTAGCTAGTCTAGCTTTACTATCGTAATAAGATACATAATAAGGCTGGTTTCGAAGAGTTCAGGCCACACTCCACATAGTAGAAATGTTCGGTAGAAGTCACGTTAGCACTGCCGTGCCGTCGTCGATCGTGGGACATATACTGGGCTATAGACACTGATCATGATCAACGGCTGGGGACTCCAGCAGAGTTCCGTGTTGGCTGACTAGCTACAAACACGGCGAAACTCGATCAGTTCTTTGTTGAAGACTGAGGTGAATCCAATCCAAAGTTCGATCGGTTAAGTCGCAGCCGATCCACAGGACATGAAGATATGTAAGCTTACAATGCAACCAAGCGTTACCGCGAGACACATCACACAGGTTAGTTCGGAAACTTAGCGGTGAGCTATTCATCGTTATGGACCAAAAGCCATACCTGCTGCAGCGTTGTTTTCTCACAAGGAACGCTACGTCCACGCGCACACATGTTACCACGCTAAGATCCAGGTGCCGTTGCGATGCACCGCCCGCGCGAACTCCGTCCGTTTCAAGTGTGCACACGCACGCCATGCCACGCCACGCCAAATTAGTCCATCATTAGCAAATGTTAATTTACTGTGGATCATGCACTGGTTAGGTTCGTCTAGTAAAGTACCCTCAGTTTGTGTAATTAGTTTTGTGATTAGTCTATATGTTTATTATTCCTAATTGGTATCAAAGATTCAACGTGAAAGGATTCTTCAACAAAATTCAATGTGAAAGGGCTAAACTTTCGCCGAAAGGAAACTCCGAAGGCTGAATCTGAATTCCATGGATTTGTATGAAATTGGTTAGATGTATAGTCAAAAGTTCATAGTAATTTTCTTATCTAATATAAGAAATATAAATTTTTGAAGTTTCCACGAGTATTTTTTTTCATCTATTCAATGTTAAACCCGCCTGCCTTCAGTGTAAAATCAGCATGCATAGTCTATCGTATAAATGTCGTGTCTTACAATGCAAGTAGAATAGTAATATTTGGTAGGCGTCATCAGATGCATGCATATGCATGAACAGTCAGTGTGCGCACAAGACGTTACAACTTACAATGCTTCAATTGCGGAAATGGTTGATGAGACCCGTTGTTTTAGTGCATATAAATATATATACATGTTCACTGCATCACCCGACTCGTATTCTTCCAAGGATGAGTTCATTTCGATTGACACATTGGTAGTACATATACGTGGCACGTGGTGCAGCTACGACGTTACACGTTGTAAGACCTTTGCATGAATTCTACTGTAGTACTCGACGAACCCAGCGCCAGTCAATGTAAAATCCTAGCGTTCTTTTCCTTGAATTCGCATAGAAAACGGAGAGAAAAAGGACCAAACTTTCTTGACCGTCTACCTTCATCTCCCTAGCGGTATCCGGACCGGTTCAGAAATGTCAAGCGCTGAGTCGCTGACCGTGTGCATATTTAATTTCGTACGAAAAGTCAATCGAATCTGGACCAGCGTGTACGCACGCGAGGCGTGGAAATGAAGAGCCCCAGCGAAAAAATTTCCCAAATTTCTAATCCCAGTTTTGAAACCAGGGCACCGAACGTATAGTATCTCCAAAACCGCACCAACTACTGATGCTGCGGCCACACGCTGGCACGCGATTGGCCCGGCACTCGTGGCCGAGTCGCGGCCGGGCAGGCGGCAGTTGTTGCCGGCACGCGGCCGGATCGAGCTGTCGCCTCCGGCGCCGAGTCGTGGCGGCCATGGCCTGACACTTGGTTTGCCCGCGAGCTCGCCACCTGTGGCGGCGAGCGTGCCGTGCCAGGGTCCCATCAAGGCTAGCTTCAACTGTCAACGCCGAACCAGCAGCGAAACCCGGGGCTCATAACTTCGTAAACGCCGGTGGAGTGTGCGATCCCGGCCGCCCGGCCTCCTTGTAGTTTCTCACCGCCGATGGCATAAGCGATTACGTTCTTGTTTTGACGCGAAGCACGCTGGCGTGGCGTGGCGTGGCGTGGCGTGTGTGTGCATACTGAAACGGGACGGGGGTCGCGGGTGGTGCACGCAGCAGCAACCGGATCTTGGCGTGGTAACATGTGTGGACGTGGCGTTCCTTGCGAGAAAACAACGCTGCAGGAGGCATGGCTTTTTGGTCCATAAAGTTGACTAGGTCGCCGTAAAGTTTCCGAACGGACCTGTGTGGATATGTGTCTCGGTAACACGCTTGCTTGCATTTTGTCAGCTTACGTTTATATATGTGTGTCGTGTACGTAGATCGGCTACGACAAGAGAAGTTTGGATACGATCGATCACCTCACTCTTCAACAAAGAACTGACGAGTTAATTTGCCGTGTTTGGAGCCAGCGAGATCGACAACGGGGCTTTTCGCTCGAGTCCCGGCCCAGACGTTCCTCATCATCAGTGTCTATCCCATATATATATATATTATATATCCCACGACCGACGACGGCACGGCAGTGGTAATGTGACTTCTACATACCGAACATTTGTACAATGTGGTGTGTTGCATAAACTCTTTGAGCTTTATCTTACAATAGTAATAAAGCCCGAGTACTTTTGGAAAAACAAAAGCCAAAATGCATTCATCAAGAACGCACGCACACACGTATGCTATTGTAACTGATCTTGCTATATCTATATGGGATTGTGCGTGGCCTGGATCGAGTCATGGATGACGATGAACTCAAGTTTGCATGGATCTGCTTGTTCACGTACGTGGCCAGCTTACGTGCACGGGCAGTTTACTTGAGGCCATGCAGCGTGCAGAACTTACGTGCAAATAAATGGCACGCAGCACCATGCAAAGGATGGCAGTTCTCAATTATTTGTGTGGCCATGAAAGGGTGCAGCTTACGTGCAAGATAAATTGCAAAAGTGGCAGCAATCAGGCGACGGTTCTCGCCAAGCATAGTAAAGCAGACAGACAAAAGGTTGCCACGACGAGCCCTGCCACGAACATGCATGCGTGAAGCCAATTAACCAACCTTTTGGATGGCTAATTTCACAGTACTACAAACAAAAACAAGAATGCGTGGAACTCTTTGGAATAGATCTGGCGAAAAAAGTGTGCTACTCCTTTTATATATCAGACAAAATATGGATAAGTTTCAAGAAGTGGCCACATGTCACACGCCTAACGCGGGGCCGTGAACCTCGGTGGAGAAACGGGACAAGACGGGCCCAAGAAGAAGGTGGCGTTGCGCGAGGCGCGACTCGCAGCATGCACTAGGAGGAGAAGGTAGGGACGCAGCGGCCACCAGCAGCCACCGCCGCTTCCACCGTCAACTACCATATTGAGTCCAAGTTGGATTAGAAAAGAGTTGATTAAGATAGGGAGTTAAGTTTGCTAGATGGAAAGGAGAATCCGAGTACTATAAGGATCTCCTAAGATTGCTTAGCGACTAAGTCTCGTAAATACTAAGACCTTGTAATCGTTGCAATCAAGAAATGAATAGTCTAGAGACTTTAAACCCTAGCTCTCACTTCTAAGCGCACCATCCTCTCTCTCTCTATCTCTATCTCTATCTCTATCTCTATCTATCTATCTATCTATCAATCTATCTCTCTCTCTCTCTCTCTCTCTCTCTCTCTCTCTCGTCGGCACCACCTCCTACCACTGTCCTAGTCACCGCCCGTGGCCACACCACCGACAGCCCCTGTTGTCACGCCTCTTACACCACTTGTCACAAATGTTTTTCACCATATTACACGAGGCCCCAAAGTTTATGAGAAATACACTTTTAAGCCACTAAATCTTGTTAAGTAATTCAAGAGAAGTCCTAGTTCCTATCAAGATGTCCTCATTGCGTGGCATGTTGACTATGTGTGGTACCATAGTCACTTCATGGGCAAAAGATAAAATATAGAGCACCGGTCTCATCGGCCAGCGCAAAAATCATGGATGCAATTAAAGACAAGGAGTAGAAGAGGCACATAAATGGGGTGTCAACTCAGCGCACAACTAGAATGTAACATAAGCGAGGAGATAATAACATGGGAGACATCTCATCAAACACTTGGAAAATTTAGCAGGTTAAATTGTATTTTCATAAATTTAGGGACCTATATGCAACAATAAAAAGAATTGGAAGATTATTCTAACTTCTTTAGAACCAACCTAGGCCATACCCTGCCTCCTCCTTGTCATTTGATATGTCCATGAGTGGTGTTTAGTTAGGATGAAAATACTAATTGTTGGTGTTTTGGCACAACCGAAAAGGCCCAAGTTGCCCCACTATGTAGTGCTATGCGAAGAACCACCATAAAAAATGTATGAGTCGGGGTTTTTTTACCTAGAACCAATAATTCACATATCTAAAATGCCCGAGTCAAGATCCCACTTTGTCCTAGAACCCATGATTCACATATTGATCTCTAGATGGCTTGGGGATATTACGTGGTGAAAAGGATTGACTCACAAGTAAAACCACCTAGGTGTACTATCGACGCAAAGGGAGAAACGATAGACAAGCCGGAGGAACGGTGAGCAAAATGGGAAAACAGAGGTAAAGAAGAGGGTGAAGCACACCCTTGAAACCAAGATGTGGTACAAGAAAGACATGAGATCAATAGTGCATGAAAGATTTGGAAACTACAAAAACTACCTTGATCTCACGTAACCAACCACCTTAGTGTCTAGCTACCCAATCCGAAGCGGCATAGGACTAATCGGGGTAGTCAAAACTTTGCAAAAACACATGCATACCATAAAAAAAATTAAGACAATACATAATCACAAGTAATCATACCGGTTGTCTAGCGACCACCTCGGTTTGCAATCAATATCATTGCCGATGTGTGACCTCTAATGTTCCCATGGAAATCCCTTGTTGCCTCGCATCTTGCTCTATAATTGCTAAGCAAACTAATCTTGCTACACTCCACAACCTTTACTATATCATCCTTCCCATGAAGCATCCACCGGTTCTTGCTATTTTGCTAGATCGAAGTTGGTAGAGAGGTGGCGACATCGATAAGAGTCGGTGGATGATGGGGAGAGAGCAAGGTGTGGGATAAGGGAAAGAATGAGGGGATGAGTAGATATTTGTAGAAGGCATCGAGTAGGAGTAGATATTTGTAGGCGTTACTAGCTGCATATAGAACCTGACAAAATATGCTTGCGTGGCGTATGTTATCAAGTGGCGTGAGGTGTGACAGGGGTAGGGCGGAGAGCAAGGGAGGATCCTCCAAAAATTGTGACAGTGCATGGACATTGTGAAGTCATTGAGTGGTAGAAGTAATTGGAATGAGAGAGGGAGTTAGTAAAATATGTGTGACAATGCTTTCAAGTAGTGCGTTAGTGTGTTTTATTTTGGTTTAAACATGGGTTGAATAGACGGGCAAATAAATAAGCTTTTGCACGAGGATCACCCCAAGCATGACATGACCTAGTTGACCTGGTGTCTAGACTAACATGGGCCAGTAAGGTGAGCCATCATGGGCCGAGGAGTGGCCTAGTGTGTCGGCCCAAGCCCAACCTACT
>JADLZK010009823.1:0-90599 GCA_015847255.1 Hyparrhenia diplandra
GGCGTGCCACATGATTTTCTACCTCGATAAAATATTTCTGTCATTCGGTCGGTGGATGAGCGCGTGAGTGTATCCTGTGGTGCCACCACGGACACGGAAAAAAAAAAAAAAACCCTGATGTTGCCTTCCCCGATCGGTACAACGCTGGCAAGGGTCCTAGCACCCACGCTTCTACCAGTGACGAGGAGGCTGGAGAGGACCGTGGGCCGAGAAGAAGCAACAGAAGCAAGAAGCCCAACAGCACGGTGTTGGTAGTGAATGGACGTGAAGCACTTGCTAACAAAATCAGTGAAATCCTTTGTCCACAAATATATTAATGCAATGTTCATATTGTGTCAAGAAACTATGGGACACATGCGAAAGTTGACCTAGGATATGGTACTACCTTTGTCCACAAAAGAATGAAATCCTTAAGATATGGGACTACCTTTGTCCACAAATAAAAGAATGCAATGTTCATATTTTAGGAGTGAAATCTTTAACTGAAAAAATATACTAATCATCATGACGCAAAATAAGTAACATTAGATTACTTATATAATATGTTTTCATAATAAATTTATTTGAAGATTAAACTTGAATTGGTTTGATTGGTACATTTTCTATAATTGCATTTTTTTTAGACGGAGGCGGTAGAGAGTTTGGACTGACATCTCTGCCGAAAGCTTGGCTCATGTCCATCTCAATGGATCTCATCAGGCCAACAAGAACATGGCCCAATAAGCCTTAACCCGCGCCCTAGGCCGGCTTCTGCATCCCCGGCCCGAGCCCACGGCCTCTGGTGCTCCTGTCTTTGTTCACGCCGACGCCGGCGAACTTCTCGAGCCACCGCTCCGCTTCCTTCCGAAACCCCCGTCGCGGGTTCGACTCGAGGATTCTCCAGCCTCGCAACTCCGCAAGGTCTCCGCGGGTCGGCACCGTCTCTGCTATACCTCCCGCATTGAGCCCGCAGCGAGGTAAACGGCTCTCCCCTTCCCAGTGCATCTCCGGTTATATTCGCAAAATTCTTGAAGAACAATTTCAGTCTTTGAATCATACATGGAACACCCCTTCTGTGAGATCCTGTCGTAGTAGCAGTAGATGGCAAAGAGCTGCAGTTTCACGCGCACCAAGTTCCAACACCTTTAGGCCCTGTTTGAATTCTTGGAATTAAATTAACTACATTGTAGTTTAGGCACATTTTTTTTGAAGGCAAAACTGTGGGGGAGTTCCCCCACAGCACTTCAGTTTATAAATTTTATATAGTACAGAACATACTTAGTTTAGGCACATATTTGAGATAGGCTAGATAATTTCTAAAACTTTAATCGAGTTGGAGAGTACAAACATAGCTGGTGATCTATAAAATCCATTTCTATCTCCCACCATATGAATTTGAGATAGGCTTTATGCGAATTTTAGAAAGTTGTGCAATCTCAAATTCCAAGCCAAATAACCTAATCCATCAAGTATAAGATTCCAAATCCTTCAAAATGAAGGGATCCAAACAGGTAGTGAAATTTATCCATATAAATTTATCAAACCTAATCCATCAGTTTTTTTTATTCCAAAAAAAAAAAACACCTTTAGTGAAAGTTTGGTTGCCTGGTCTCCCCCATGAGCCGAGCCCAACAGTTCCTGTCACGGTCTGTCCGATCAAACTTAGGATTGGCCTCACTGGGGCGTCATGAGATAGATAATCCTTGCCGTCTGTCAGCACAATTTCACCCTTCAGTGTAGATGTTTCCGAAGCTTGTCTCTGATTGCCTGTAACTCTTTAAGAGCCTCACTGATTTGCATGCGGTCTGCCGGTACCTCCTCCGAACATTGAACTCCAATGCGTAGAATTGAAGTGATGCAAGCGACTTTCATATCTCCAGTGCTTGTGGAGCTTGAGGTGTTTCCTTCACCATCTTTGGCCTCTTGAAGCAACTGTCTATCTGCCACAGTGGCCACCCTGTCTGGCAATGCCATGTGTACATATTTTGCGAAGGCCAAGGCCTTCTCCAAATTCACTCTCAGTTGGCCTTTTTCCAGTCAACAACTCCAACAATAGTATTCCGTAGCTATATACATCACCATGTAATGAGACTTCGTTACCCAGGCCATACTCTGAAATCAACAAAAGGAAGGTGAAAGTTAAAAAAATGCAGCAAGCACTTATATATGTCAGGGATTGCTTTCCAAAATCAATTTCCATAACATAGTTTTTACATATCATAGTTCCCATTATGTTAAATGAGTAGCTACCGAAATTTTCTTATTTAAGAAGCACAACATACACAAAAGTAAGTATTCTTAGAAATTGTAGTTCCCAAAATATAGATCTGTAGAAAATAGAATCACACCTGGGGCGGCATAACCAATTGTTCCTCTCATTGATGCCCAACCACTTGATTTATCTGAATCGTGATGTAGAAACCTTGCCAATCGAAATCCCCAACATGAGCAACCATGTCTCTGTCAAGGAGAACATTGCTTGGCTTAAGGTCACAGTGAATGATTGGCAAAGGCTTGCTTTGATGAAGATATTCCAGTGCTGATGCCACATCAATTGCAATTTGTAGTCTCGTGCAGAGATCCAGAACCTTCGGTTCACCATGTTCAGTGTGATGTTGGTGTAGCCAGCGGTCTAAATTTCCATTAGGTAGGAACTCGTATACAAGAGCCTTGAAGTTGGTGCCGTGGAAATCAATACTTGAGCACACTGTCAATATCTTCACAAGATTCGGTGACGAAGGCATCTCAGGGTCTCACATTCTGCAACAAAACTTTGAGAGGCACCACGTTGTGTTAGGTTGAGCACCTTCACAGCAACAAGTTGCTGCGCATCAGTGTCATACTTCCCTTGTAAACTGAGCCAAAGCTTCCTGCTCCTATTAGATTCTCAGAGGCAAAACCATTTGTTGCATTTACCAATTCAGCATAAGAAACTCTTTTGTACTGCTCATTGATAGATGATGTTTGTAGGTTTGATTTTGTCTTCCTGGCCCGACAGTAGCACAAGAACAGTGCAATTACTAATGTGATAAATAGAATCACACTGCATATAGATACTGTTATGACAAGCTTCCATGTTGGTTTCTTTTTCTTTGTAGAGTGGTTGGAGCAGGGGCGGCAATTTCAGTTCAGGTATTCCATTACATAGGCCATCATTCCCCAAAATTGAGACTGCAGTTGCATTGCTAAATATTCCATCTTTTGGGACATCACCCTCCAAGTTGTTGAATGAAAGATCCAATCTAGCAAGCCCTCTCATGCTCTGAAGGAACTTCGGGATGCTCCCAGAAAAGTTATTATGGGAAAGGTCAAGCACCTGGAGGCCTAATAGTTTCTCTAGCAATGGAGAATTTCCCTTGAAGGAAGTTTCTAGACATATTGAGATGCTGCAAGCTATGGCATTCCCCAAGGGACGATGGAATCTCCCCAGAAATCAATTATCAGAAAAATCAAGTAATCCAAGATTTTTGAGATTTCCCACTTCAAATGGTAGAGGTCAGTTAAAAAATTGTGCTCTAAATTCAGAGAATCAGACAAGGTAGTGACAGAGAAAAGTTCTTTAGGTATCGACCCAGTAAGGTTATTGTATGAGAGATCCAACTGTTCTAAAGGACAGCTGCTTAAACTGGGAGGTATTGCTCCGCTAAGTGCGTTGCCTCTAAGATCCAGTACATTTAGAACTTGAAGATTGCCGATGCTTGATGGGATGGATCCTGAAAGATTATTGTTTGAGAGGTATAATCGATTCAGCTTCTTGAGCCTGCCAAATGAGTCTGGAATAGGGCCCTCAAAAGATTGTTGTTAATTTCAACGAGCGTCAAGTTCACCAGATTCCCTATCCCTTCAGGTATTTTTTCCAGTTATGCTATTTAAATTGGTGATAAAATACTGCAGACTTGTGGAAAGATTACTGACTGAATTTGGTAGCTCACCGCTAAGCCTGTTGTCACCAACATCGAATAACAGCAAGCTGCTGCAATTAGTCAGGCTAGAAATGAATCCCCAATCGGAACCATTTCTAGTTTCAAGCTGATTCTCTGCAAAAGTTACCACCGATAAGTTCTTTTGGTGGATTCCCAGACAATCAGGAATAGTTCCTGATAAAAAAGTTATTTACTGTTTGAATCCACTGAATCATCGGCGTTGCAGAGGGAGGGTGGGATCATGCCATGAAAGTCGTTTTCAGATACTAAGAAATCTTGGAGCTTTGGCAGAGTATTACCTAAATCAGGCGGGAAAAGATCCATTTAGGTTGTTGACTTGTAAGTCAAAGGAGTTCAAGAGAGGAAAGATTGAATATTGAAGTAGGTAAAGGACCTTCTAGTCCATTGTAGTCTAAGTGGAGCACATTAAGTGAGTATAAATTTCAAAAGAATGAGGTACATGGCCTCGAAGGTTGTTATGGTCCAGAACAAGAAGTGTAAGCATCTCGAGGTTCCCTAGCGACTCTGGGATGTTCCCTTCCAGACTATTCTCCTTAAGAAACAAACTAGTCAATGATGAAAAGTTTCCTAACCAAGGTGGGATGTGTCCTACGAGATTGTTGGTATCTAACTCAAGCTTAGTGAGAGATAACAAGGCTTGCAGTGGCGGGATGCTTCCTGTTAGGTTATTTGTGGAGACACTTAGAAATTGCAAGGCTGAAAGGTTTCCTATCGAGGCAGGGATGGTCCCTGAGAACTGATTATTGCCAAGGCCAAGCACAGTGAGGTTGACAAGGTTGCCAATGTCTGGCGGGATGACTCCTGTAAGGTTGTTATCTTCTGTGACGAGCACTTGCAGATTCACAAGACTTGAAATGCTGGAAGGGATATTCCCTGTAAGTCTATTTTTTCCAACAGCGAGTACCTCAAGGTCGCGCAGCAAGCCGAGCTCGCTTGGTATTTGGCCCTCTAGATTGTTGTCGTAGAGCCAGAGTTTCATGATTCTTGTGCAGTTTGAAAGTGACGCCGGGATTTGCCCTTCTATGGAGTTGTGGCGGATGTTCAGGTATGTCAGCTCCTGGAGACCTCCCAGCTCCGCTGGCAGGGAACCGTGCAGGCTATTGTTGTATAGATGGAGCCGCCTCAAGTAGGTCAGGTTGCCCAGCGCAGGAGTGATGGTGCCAGCAAGGTTGAGATCGGCGAGGTCCAGCGCCACCACACGGCCACGACGGCGCCCCCTCAATCCGCACGCCACGCCGTTCCACTGGCACAAGGGGATGGATTGGTTGCCCCATGACACCATGGCTTGCAGTGGATCGCTTGTTATGTGTGACTTGAACACCATGAGTGCGAGGTGGTCAGCGCCAACTGCGCTGGGACCTCCTGATGCTTCAGGAGCATTGAGTGAGGCCTGGGCTGCGTATGTGGCATGGTGTGCAAAGGATATGAACGCGACTAAGAGATGGCGCAGGAGCAGCGCCATTGCTTGCTGCTGCTGCTATTGCCAATGGTGCTGCTTGAGTAGTGAGGCTCTTAGCTAGTCGCTTGTGTTTGTTTTTAAAGAGAGGCAATAGGAGCACATACATGCTGTGAATTACAGTGTAATATATGGTTGGCGGGCTGCACTAGCTACAGAATGTGCGTAGTCAAGTCAATAGATATTGATAGTCCAAGTCAATAGATAGTCAGGCTCCCACTTTGTCTTGTTCCGTGCATTTTCAGCAAAATCAGGCTACCACTTGTCTTAGGTTCGGCACTTGTCTTAGGTTCGGTGCATTTTCAACAAAATTAGGCTACCACTTGTCAAAAATCTTCCCATGACTTCCCATCAGCAGGATGGGTCATTTCGTTCTCATTGTGTTTCCTATTCAGATGATTTCTTGAAAACAAAAACCCTCTGTAGCCCAGGAATCAATGGAAAATGCCGCAACACCTTTACAGGAACCTTCAAAATGCCGCAATACCTTTACAGGAACCTTCAAAATGCCGCAATACCTTTACAGGAACCTTCAAAATGCCGCAATACCTTTACAGGAACCTTCTTCTCAGGATATTTCCATCTTTTTTTTTGATAACAGGATATTTCCATCTTGATGCTTTACAAACTGGACAATTATCCAAATCTGCATGTCTTTTTAAATAGTACACAATTGTTCGGGCACACATGAATTGATATATAACCAAGTTCTAACTCAGGAAGCATTTTCTTTGCTTCATCATATGATTTCGGAACAGTGTTGAACTCTGGGGAAAGCTTCTGATAATATCTTCAAAAATACGGAAATGTTGAGTTAGTGATCCTATAGTATGACTTCACATGGAGCAGCTTGATCACAAATGTGAGCCTTGAAAAATTGTTGCAACCAGGATACAACTCGCGCTAAGCCTCTTCAATCAGCTGTTTAAAACATGATGCAGCGTCATTGGGTGGGTTTCCATCTTCATGTCCATCACCATTTACGTTCAGAGCCGACGAGGTCCCTTAACATCCCATCCAATCCATCATCATGTACTGGTTCCTCCAAAGAATGAGCATTTCCATCCTCATGTACTGGTTCCTCTCAAACATAACATCGTTGCCCTCTCCATGGTTTATCCACCATATGTATTGGTGGACAAGCCATTGAGCAGTTGGTGCCTCTCCACATCGTTTTGGTGCAGATATTTATGGTTTAAACAAATAGTACATGGACACAAAATTTGTTTAGCATCATTAAACCTCTCTATGATGAAGTTCATGAAAGATTTCACACCATCCCACCCATCGACTCTTCCCTTCTTGCCCACGACGATGGTGGCGTCGCTTGCCCACCACCATCGAGCCTCTTCCCAGGAGCCTACCTGTCAGGAACCTGACTGGTAAGAAGGGCAGGAACTCAGGTGGCTAATACTGTCAAGATTACGACAACAGGAGGATTTCGTTGGTGGAGTTCATTCTGGGCTTCAGTAGTGGTAGGAGTTGGGCCGTCGTTAGCTGTTGGTGTTGAATATAAGCCGGCTTGTTGGCTTCGGAGAAACTCATGTATTGATTGAATCATTTTCCCTCGCTAAAAACGGTTACAGTCCTGTCATCGGTCCGTGCTCGTTCTTTTCTCCCCAAATTCATGCTCTTCTAACCCTAAATTCCCCAATTATCTCGATTGAATCCTGCTATCTCGAGATCCCGCCGAGGATCCTAACAATTGGTATCAGCTCCTTCGGTTCACGGACAAATCGCTTTCGATTCGGTTGAGGATACAAGGCTCGTAATCGGTCGACCGATTTCGCAGTTCTTATTTGCTTTCGATTTTGGTCTTGCAATAAATCCATCCATCGTCCCAATCGGGCGTTTCAGGTGCAATTGGGCTGCGCGGAACTCCATCCGCATCCGCCGGAGTGATCGTCTTTGGCGCCGGAAAAGCGCACGGCAGGCGCGGGGCGGAGATGGCGGCGGCGCTTCGAGGATCTCTCCACCAAGTTCGACAAGCTCCTCAAGGCGCGGCGAGTTCACCGACGCGGCAAGCGCGGTGGCGGGGGTTGGGCGATGGTGAATGGCACGCCGACGAGGTCCATACCTATCGCGCCAAATGTAATCGACGCGGATCACGCCGCTTGAGGATTTCTTGGCGGAAGGCGGGCTCGCGGAGGCACAAAATGGCGAGACCGTGGTCGACCACCGACGCGGCGGATCGACTCAGCCGACCGATCGTTAGGCGGGGACCATGTCCCCCGGCGTGTTGGGTGGACTACCTCGTGTGGGCGTCGAGGCGTTGGTGGCGGCTCGATGCGTCATCAAGGCGGTAGGAGCTCCCACTGGCGATGGTGGGGTGTCGCCTGGTCGCTCCCACCATGGTCCGGACAAGCGTCACATCGGCGTTTCGACCTCAATACCGCACATGCGGCTTCGTCTGACTTCCCGACAAGCGACGCAAATGTGACCCAACTGGCATGGCCAACACCGCTAGCGTAGTTTGGTGGAACTCGACCGCGAGAACATCGACAAGGGTATGTGCTCGGACCGTGACTCCGATCCCCCTTGCTAGGCCACCTCCGTTTCCTAAACTTGATTTTCCCAAGTTCGATGGTCTTGCTGCCCCGCTTATGGCGTGATGATTGTCGACTTATTTAGAGGTCTACGCGGTCAATCCACGCTTTGAGGGGCTTGCGGTTTCTTTGCTCTCAATTTCACGGGCCCGGCAAAGACTTGGTTGCATACTAAGGAAAGGGGTGGGCGTATTGTTGAGTGGGATGAGCTTTGCTCTTTGGTGATGCGGTGATTTGACAAGGATCGTACCCTCTTGTTCTCCAACGGTTTGAAGCAATTGTTCGAGGAAGGGTGCAGTTGATGCGTATGTGAGGAGTTTGAGGCAGGGGCTCACGATCATTCTTTGTATAATCAAATTATGATGAGACATACTTTGTGACAAGATTTGTAAAATTTGGATTGAAAGAGGAGATTCGATTACGCATTGGTATTACATAGGCTTTGTTGATGTGGATCCGCATACGCTCGGCTTATATTCGGGAGATGGAACGGCAAAGGTGAAGAGTAAACCACGATCTGAGAGAGGGGTTCAAGACCAAATTTCCTTATGACAAGACCAAGGCTGGTGATCGGACTAAAGGTAAACCCGGTCTTGGCAAACCCGAATCGAGGATAAACTGGCGGCCTTGAGAGCTTTGGGCGCGGAACAATTTATGCTTCAAGTGTGGCGGTAAAGTGGGCCAAGGATCACAAATGCCCAGCTCAAGTTCCACTACATGTCATAGAGGAGCTGGTTGATGCTCTAGAAGATTGTAATCATGACCACTGGTGAATCTGAAGTGGATGTTGAAGCTCGGGAAGAAAGCTGTCATGGGCTGTGACTCAAGCGGTTTCACCATCTCGGGTTAAGAAGAAAGACTATGAGATTGGTTGCTAAGATTGGTAAGAAGGAGATCTTGATATTGGTTGATTCGGTCGGTGTGGGCTCTTTTATCGGCCTGATTTGGCTGCCCAATTCTACGATCAATTGGTGGATAGGCGGACGACACGGTTCACTGGCGCTAATGGTAATTTGATGGAGTGTACTCGGGGTGTGGATAATACGAAAATGGTTTTGCCAAGGGCATACATTCTTGTCCAATGTTGGAGTGCTTCCTTTGAAGTGTTTTGATATGATCTTGGGTCAAGGCGGTTGGAGGTTGTGAGTCCCATGTGGGTACATTGGGGGAAAAAGGCGATGAAGTTTACATATCGGGGTGTCGAATTGCCTTGCAAGGGGTAGGCCATGAACAAGAGGGTTGTAAGCCAATTTCGTCAACCAAACTTAAGGGGTTGTTGAGGAGGAATGCTATAACTCACATGGTGTTGTTGGAAGAGGTGAGGAGAAATCATTCACAATCTTGAGATACCCACTTCTTTGCACCGATTCTTTGTTGTACGAGGAGACCAAGGTGCACGAGGAAGTGACCAATTTGTTGTCCGAGTATGAGGATGTCTTTCAAACTCCAACGATCCCGCCTCCAATGAGATCTTTTGATCATAAGATTGATTCTTGCCGGGGGCTACACCCGATCAATATCGAGGCCATCTGGATACTCACCCCAACGAGAAAAGTGAAATAGAAAAACAGGTCAAGGAAATGTTGGACGGTGGAATCATTAAGCCAAGCTCAAGTCCTTATGCTTCTCGATCTTGTTAGTCAAGAAGAAGGACTCAACATGGAGATTTTGTGTGGACTATAGGCAGCTCAACTCCGCAATTTGTAAAGAACAAGCATCCCATGCACGTAGTAAAGGAGTTGTTGGATGAGTTGAATGGAGCGGCTTTGGTTTACTAAAATTTGGATTTCAGAATTTGGTTATCATCGGATCGGGGTATTTCGGAGGATACATATAAAACAGCATTCAAGACTCATGATGGGTTGTTTGGTTTCTAGTGATGCCATTTGGGCTCACAAATGCACCAACCACTTTTCAAGGGGTGATAAATCACATTTTTTCAGTTATTGAGGAAAGGCATTCGATATTCATGGATGACATCCTTGTCTATTCTCGCTACTTTGGAAGAGCATCCGGTTTTATTGCACCAAGTCTTGGATATATTGAGGCAAACATCGGTTCTTTGTTAAGCTGTCCAAGTGTTCCTTTGCTCAATCTGAGGGTTGAATATTTAGGCCATGTGATTTTACGCTCAAGGGGTTTCAGGCGCTAAAGTGTCTGGCTGTGAAAAAGCGGCCTCAACCTAAGAATGCGAAACAGCGAGAGGGTTCTTAGGTTTGTGGAGTATTATAGAAGATTTGTCGGGCACTATGGGATTATTAGCGGGCCATTGACTAATTTGCTTAAAAGGGCTCCTTTTGTTTGGACATCACTGGCGAAAATGCATTTCGGATATTGAAGGAGGCTTTGATTTACGCTCTGTTTCGGCTCTACCAGATTACACCAAACCATTTGTCATTGAAACGGATGCAAGTGACATTGGCTTTGTATTTGTTCTTATGCAATCGATCACCCCATTGCTTATTTGAGTAAGGCGTTGGTCCTAAAAATCAAGCCCGGATCAACATATGAAAAGGAGTGCATGGCTATCTTGCTTGCGATGAGAGAAATGGAAGTCTTATTTGCAAGGTCAAGAGTTCATTATCAGGACTGATCATCAAAGTTTATCCTTCCGACCGAGCAAAGAGTAACTAATAAACTTCGGATGAAGGCCATTCTCAAGTTGATGGATATGCAATACAAAGTGGTTTATAAGAAGGGCTGTACAAATTTAGCGGTGATGCTTTGTCAGTACAAGATGTTGAGACTATCCGGTTCTATCTCGACTATGAAAGATTGATTTATTTGGATAGAGTCAAAAATGGCTATTCGATAGTCCAACGGCTCACGGAGTTACTTCATAAGTTGCACGATGGTCGGTACCATTCTTACGGGTTTTTACGTGATTGATGGCATTATCAGATTGAATGGTAAAATATGGCTAGGAGAGAATGAGTTGGCTCAAACTCATATATTGCAAGCATTACACAACAATTGGGTAGGAGGACACTCGGGCTATTTGCCTACTTATCCACGAGGATAAACTTGGCTCTTCACTTGGCCAAATATGAAAGTGATGATCAAGAAATTTATCAAGGAATGTCCAACCTGCCCGACAAGCTAAGGTAGATCACACTAAGCTCCACTGGTCTTTTACTGACCCTTGCCGATCATGCGGATCGGCTTGGAAAGTGCTTTGCATGGATTTTATTGTGGGTCTTCCAAAATCTCGGGCGTTTGACTTTTGTGTTAGTGGTTATTGACAAATTTACTAAGTATGGCCATTTCATTCCATTGAGTCATCCATACAATGCATTACAAGTGGCACAGAACTTTTATGGATCAAGTTTATAGATTACATGGTATGCACGAGAAAGTATTGTGTCGATAGGGATCCAATTTTCACAAGTCTAGTTTGGGATCGGTTGTTCAAATTGTGTGACATCAACTTTGCGATGAGTTCTTCACATCATCCTGGCCCGATGGCGGGACCGAGAGGTTAAATCGGTGTTTAGAGACCTTCTTACGCTGCGGTGTTAATTCTTGTCCCGCACAATGGAGTAAGTGGTTGCCACGGGGTGAATATTGGTACAATACATGTTATCATTTACACTTTGGGTATGACACCATTTCGGGCACTATATGGTTATTCTCCCGAGAACTTTTGGCATTCCGACGCCTACTCAATTGCATTGTCCTGATTTGGAAGCGTGGTTCTTTGGAACGCAATCTGTTGAATGATGTCCTCGGTCATCATCCGCATAGAGCTCAGCCAGCCCGAATGAAGAATCGAGCGAGATAAGAATCGGTGAAAAGGGAGTTTCAAGTGCGTGATTTTGTGTATCTCAAGCTCACCCTTACATTCAATCTTCGGTTGCTCCACGAGGTACTTGACAAGCTCATATTCAAATACTATGGTCCATTCAAGGTGTTGGCTAAGGTGGAGCGTGTGGCTTACAAGTTGGAATTACACCACTCTTTGCTCGTATACATTCATCATTCATGTGTCCCGATTAAAGCTTCATGTACCACCATCGGTTGTGGTAGAATCCAATCTAGAGGACATCCCGATTCTTTGATGGTTCCATTACAGATGCGACGGTTTGTGTTCTGCAACAGCGTTCAATTCGAAGGGAGCTTCTCTTGTGGCTCAAGTTTTGGTTCGGTGGGATAAGCTACCATCATCACTTTGCCAACTTGTTTGGAGATATCGGATGCTCTCGATCCTTTCCGGCAGAAGCCCGGCTTGGGGTCAAGCGGAATTCAGGAGGGGCGATTGTCGGGAACCACGACTAGTAAGGAGGCGGGAACTCGGTGGCTAATCTTGTCAAGATTACGACAACGGGAGGATTTCGTTGGTGGAGTTCATTCGGGCTTCGGTAGTGGGTTTTCGTCTTTGGGCCGTAGGAGTTGGGCCGTCGTTAGCTGTTGGTGTTGAATATAAGCGGCTTGTTGGCTTCGGAGAAACTCATGTATTGATTGAATCATTTTCCTCGCTAAGAAAACGGTTACTGTCCTGTCATCGGTCCCGTGCTCGTTCTTTTCTCCCCAAATTCATGCTCTTCTAACCCTAAATTCCCCAATTATCTACGATTGAATCCGCTATCTCTGAGATCCCTTCTCGAGGATCCTAACACTACCCATCCCTTCCGAAAGCACAGATCCGAGCTTGCCTCCACCTGATCCATCCATCCATGGGGTTGGTTGAGGAGCTCCGGCGTTCCTCGGCAAGCCTGCCTCGCTAGAGTGTGCCACGGGAACCTACGCTTTCCTCGTCTAGCTCACAGGAGGCCACCCCCGGGCCTGGCGTCGTCGGCCAGACGCGGCGCCTCCTCCAAACTCAAGCCTAGCTTGCCTATTTCCTTGAACGTCGAGGTAGTGTCCAAGAGGCATGACCACCGTGCATTAATTTGGACACGTGTAGGTAGTGCTGGCACTGGCTGCCGCACAGACAACGACGGCTGAACGCACGCCCATGCCTAATGCACGTGTGGATACGCCTCACGGGGAGGCCACCCAGCCACCGCCTCGGCACAACGCGCAATCACTGTAGACCACACCGTTGCGCGTTTTTCATTAAGAAGAATAAAGGTGAAACAAAGTTTGGTCCTAATAACCACATAGTTACCAAGGCCCACCTATACTACTGGATACATAATGAAGTATTACATTGTGATTAATTTGCGACTAAGAGTAGCGAATCAAAGACTACACGCCGGCCCAAGCCAGGAACGCGGCAAGCCTCTTGTTGCCCGCAGAACACCAGACATCAGCTTCCTTCTTCATTGCAAATGCAAGCTCCATTGGCATTGAAATCTTGCTGTCAAAGGTTCTGGAGTTGCGTTCTTCCAAAGCAGTCATCCGACCAAGAAGAATAGAGAGTCAAATCCACAACGAACAAGCTTGGGCAGCTTCTTTCTTGTGCCCAGCCACCACAACATGAACTGCTGCTCGGACACGGAGACTAGGCTGACAATGTGCAACCTGGACAAAACGAGGTGCCAAACCTCCCTGCTGAAGGTGGAGGTCGTACGCTTCAGTAGGCCCTCGTTGTCCTCCCTCTCACCGCTCCCTCCTTTCTTCCCCGACCGTCGACCGATTGGTAGGAGAAAGTTCTGGCATTGGGAGGAAGACCTCGATGCCGGTAGCTCTGATGACGAGGTTACTCTACCGGCCACGTACTTAGATGCCGCTCGCAAGGCTCTCCGAGCTATGCCTATCGCCGACGAATGCTTTGAAGTGCCACAATGCGCAGCCACCATGACCCATTTGGAGGCCGCAAAGATGGTGAAAGGTCCTAATGGCTAGAGGGGGGAGAGGGGGTTGAATAGCCTATTAAAAATTCTTGCAACAACATTAAGCAACCGGATTAGACAATAAGATGGTGAAGCTAATATAAGCGGTGCTACAAACTACCTAAGCAAGCCACAAGTCAATTCTATTGTCTCTAATCACAAGCAAGAGCTAGGTTGCTAATTTACCCCTAGGTGAACAATATAAACTAACTAGATTACCAACTAGGAGCTAAACTAATCTAAACAACTAAGCAACCTAAACAATTCTACACAAGTATATCAAATGTAATGCTAGGGAGGAGTGATCGATATACCGACGTGTAGAGGTGGAAGCCAATCACCGTGATCAACGAGAAATCTCCAACGAGCAATCACAAGGTTGGCACGATGATTTTTCACCGAGGTTCACGTGCTTGCCGGCACGCTAGTCCCCGTTGTGGCGATGCACTCACTTGACGATTGCTAAGCTTAATGGCCGGTGCCAAATCCCCGGTGGGAGCTCAAGCAAATCGATCACAAGAGAGGATCAAACAAGCCACGACCAATCCACTCGTGCTCCTTTCGCGAATCTCCCGCGGGGTAAGGAGCGACCCCTCACAAACCACGGTGTGTGGCCTCGAACAAGCTCCAATCGAGCTCAACACCGCCTCTTGCTCCAAGCCGCTAGGGAACCAAGCAAATTCCCAAGAGAAACAAGATCCCGCAGCTCCTCCAAGGTTGAAGTGCCTCTAGATGCAAGCAATCAAGCAAATACACTTCTAACTCTCTCAATCTCACTCAAGAATCGAAGTTAGAGTGAAGAGATGAGTGGAGGGGAGTCTCACAAGCTCACAAGTGTGTTAGAGTGTTCAAATGTGCAAGAGAGACCCAAAAGAACCGGCCAACCAACTATTTATAGACCCCAAGTCAAAATAGAGCCGTTGGTCCAAACTTCCCTCTTACGTCACTTGCGCCGGACGCGCCAGGTGCCCGCAAATACACAGCGCCAGGACTGCTGCGCCGGACGTGCCAGGCGCCGCGTCCGTCGGGGGGTCCCTCGACATGCTCTACGGACCGCAGACGGGCCAGCGCGCCGACGCGCCCGGGCGCCAGCCAAAGTGCCGTTGAAATCTTCACGGCGACGACTCCTCCCACAGCCGGACGTTGGTTGATTCTCGGCCGCGTCAGCGCAAGCCGCCGGACGCGTCGGCGCCCCGATTTGAACCACGCCTTTGCGCCTGACGCGCGCGGCGCTAGCAGCCCAGCGTCAGCGCGATTCTTTGAAGTTCCTCTTCATCGTCGCGTCGTCTTCTTTCCATCTTTCCAAGTTTCGCCTCTTGTCTCAAGTTGCCAACACGTCGAAATGTGTCCCGTGAGCACGTGTGTTAGCATATCCCGATCGGTTAGACAAGAACGAAGTTAGTGCTCTCAATCCTAAATGCAACATGCAAGTCAATTGGATCTAGAAGCACTTCACCAAAGGATTGGTCGCGGCATCCCTCTTGATAGTCGGCTATCTAGCCTATAATGTGATCACACGCTCTATCGTGTCTTGATCACCGAAAAGAAAAACCCTATCAAGTATACCTTTGCCTTGATCTCGGGGTTTCCTCCAAACCGACAAACCGAGCTTGACGATCCATCATGACCACCATCATCGTCCATGTTCATGATCATCATGCTCCCGTCATCCATGCAATCCTATCTCTCAAGTCAACACTTAGAGCAAAGGATTAGCATAACAAGTGTGTCATCAATTTTCAAAACCAAACATGGGATTTTAGATGGCCAGGTTACCCCACTGCTGAGGGTCGTGTGAATTCGCATGCAACGTCATCTTGGCCGACGTACCCGAGGGGCAAGAGTCCCGGCACACCGACGCCTTGGTCCTCGGCGTCTTGCACATCTCGGCGACCCGCCAAAGGCCCATCATCGACTTTAATGGTTTCCATATTGATGGAAGTCGTCATCAACGGCGTCTTCGAAAAAGAGCAACACCCAAACGCCATCGTCGCCCGGTGGACGGAACCAACAAAAAAATGGTGGGTGGGTGGGGGGGGGTAGGGGGCAAAATATGTGGGTAAAGTTGCATCGGATTTGCGATAGGAGTAATGAAAAATGGAAATTTGATTGTCTACTCATTTATTTAATGGAAAAAGTCTACTTACCCACTGATGTTTGAGCAGGTGTCTAACCTATCCCCCAACTTACCCGCTTGAAAGGTCCCTTGTGGTTTTTGGTAATTGAGTGACAACATTAGGTGGACTAATAATGTGTCATTGAGATAATACACAGGAGATTAGTTCACAAGCGATGATGCAATGAAGGAGCTTATTGCATATGAGACATGACATGGAGTCATGTGACCGAGGTGGTGAAGATCAAGACAAGGCTTGGCTTGATGGACCGGTTGCAAGTGTGAAGGGCAAGTCGAGGCTTTGAAGTCATGGACCGCGAGGCGGTGAAGCTTAGGCAAGACTTGGCGCCCGACGGACCGACGCAAGCGGTGAAGAGCAAGTGAGGTCAAGATCGATGAACCAAGAAGGTCATGTGATGATATGAATTGGATCATATCATTCTTGATCGTGTTGGTGCATGTGTTGCATCGGCACTTGGAGATGGAGCGGAATGAAAATGCGCAAGGCAAAGGTATAACCTATAGAGCATTTCATTTCGCCGGTCATTGGTGCTTAGAGAAGTTTATGACCGGGTTTAGGATAGATGGCCGTACTATCAAGAGGGGCAAACTTGTTTGCATATCGGTCATCTAGTGCCACTTGAGCGATCTAACTTTGCGATATGTTAGGATCGAGTGGCGTGGTAAGAGCAAGAGAAAATCCTTTGAAAATGATTATGAAAATGCTAACACACATGCACATGGTGATGTACACTTGGTGGTGTTGGCACATTTGCAAAGGAGAAGTTGTTTCGGTGTTTCTCGGACACTTGGACTGCTCTTAGAGTGGAATACTGCTTTGATCCATTGTGAGTTGGATCAAGTAACCATGTGGGTTGTGTAGCCCTCTGAGTAAGCTTTCCATAGAGTCCAAGATCATCGAAAACGGAGTTCGGATAAAGGAGATATCGCCGTTTTACCGGCGGTGGTACGACGGGACGCGGTGACCGGACCCGCGGACCGGAAGCATGCAAGATCGACCGGACGCTTACCGGTGTGTGGTTCGGTCAAAGAAACAGAGAGCATGTTTTTCGTGGTTGTTCTCGGGGGAGTGACCGGACGCATGTTTGCACGACCGGACGCATGCTTGTGGGGTTCTAATTTTGGCGGGTTGGGTTTGTCGGTTGTGGACGGACTCATCGACCGGACTCATGCATGAGTCCGGTCGGCGCGTCCCGATCGCCCCGAATTGCATGTTCCTCCCCAACGGCTCTATTTTGGCTTGTGGCTATAAATAGATGGGTGGCGGCCATGGGTGGTTCTTGAGCACACTTGGGTCTTGGTGGCTTGTGTTGTGGTGCTTGAGAGCCCTCCCACTCACTTGTGATTGATAGTGTTCATCCAAATCAAAGTGAGGAGTGATTCTAGTGCACTCACGTTGAGAGATCGCATTCGTGGCACTAGGTGATCGTGTTGCAAGCCGGTGTGCTTGTTTCTCTTGGAGGTTGCCACCTCCTAGGGCGGCTTGGTGGCAAGAGACTTCGTGAAGCACGCAACGGAGATTGTGCGGTGCTCGAAGGAGGATTTGTGAGAGGTTCGTGCTCACCTCACGGGGATCATGAAGAGCGACACTACTAGAGCTTTTGTCGGTGAGTACCTCCCTTGTGCGTGTGGTGTCTTGCGGTGCCTTGTGAGGCTCACTTGAGAGTGGTGTCTTGCGGTGCCTTACGGGACGTGCCTTGAGGGGCAAGTGATCGGAGAATCACACCGAAGAACCATCTAGGTGAAACACCAAAGGAACCACCCAAGGTGTTGGTCGACACAACGAGGAGTAGGGGGAAGTTGGCAAGCTTCCCGATACCTCGGTAAAAAATCACCGGTGTCAACTTGTCTACTCTTCTCGGTGGTTTGCATTCTCCAAATCACAAGCTTCGTATTTACATTCATATATACCTTGTGCTTGTGCTTGTGGAGTAGCTCTTGCAATTACTAGCTTGTGTAGCTTGTTAGTTGCTTTGCTTAGTTTGTGTAGCTAAGTAATTTGAGCCTTTGGGTTAGGCGTGTGTCGCCTTGTCCATTGTGCATCTAGTGAGCTTAGGTTGGCTTTGTGCTTTTGCTCATTAGATTTGTGTAGGAGCTCACCTTTGTTTGAAGTACTAGTTCATAGGTTTGTGTGACCTTGCAATAGAAACGGTTAGGAGCTCAAGCTAGGCTTATCACCTCATTTGCTTTGTGTAGGATCTTTTGTGAGGTGATATAGAGTCATAGCTAGAGGGGTGAAGTCTTGGCTAAACGAATAGTTTCAATTCCGCATCATATTTGTTTAGCCGGCGCAATTAGTTTTAATAAGGACTATTCACCCCCCTCTAGTCCCCATCTCGACCCTTCAAGTGGTATCGAGCCGTGGTCTCTCATTTAGTGGTCTTAACCGACCAGAGAGGATGGCGACTAGTGGGCTAGATCATGCTTATTTGAGTGACACACATATTTTTGATGGCACACACTTTGCACGGTGGAAACACCATATGCTTGATCATTTTCGTGCCATGGGACCTAATGTTTGGTGGGTTGTCACTTTCGTGGTCTCAATCTTGTCATGGACCATAGAAATCTAACCAAAACTCAAAAAGTCTTATTTGATCTTGATTTCAATGCTTATAGTTATTTACTTGATGCTTTGAGTTTTGAGTTGCATGATAAGGTGAACATCAAGAGTTCCGCACATATGTTGTGGGAATCCATCAAGAGCACCTTTGGTGATGCCTCAACATGGCATGATGGCAAGTTTGAGGATGAGGCGCCAAAGGAGGTGGTGCATGAGGATGTTGAGCAAGGTTGCTCCTCCTCATGGTCAAGTGAAGATGATGAAAGACCTACCTCAAGTTCACTTGACAAGGATGATGATGATGGTTCATGCTCGGTTGATAATGCTACCACAAGCCTATCTACTACTCCGACACATTGTCTCATGTCACTAGGTGACACAAAGGTATCTAATGACAATGTGGTTGATCATGTTGATTCCTATGATGAGCTTGTTAGTAGACTTGATAGCATGACCATGTCTTTAGAAAATGAGAAAGCTAAAACATTGAACTTGGAAAAAGAAATCTCTTTTCTATAGTCAACATGTAAACAACAAGAGCATCTACTTTATGTTACTACTTGTTCACATGATGTGCTAAAATTGGCTCATGAGGAACTAAGTGTTACTCATGATAACTTGGTACAAGACCATGTTTTTCTCACTAAGATGATTTCAAATGAAAAATCTAAAACTAGTGAGAGCTCATCACTTGGGTCAAATGATCAATCACATATTTGTGCTAACCTTTGTGATGTAGGCAAGAAGAATGTATCCACCTCTTGTGATGATTTAATTGATATATCATGCTCTTCATATTTAAATGCTTGTTCTACTTCTATGTCTTGTGAGACTAACCTTTTGAAGGAGAACAAAAAGCTCAAAAAGGAAGTGAAGAACTTGATAGCCAAGATTGAGAGGTGCTACAATTCAAAGGTCACCTTTGAGCAAATCTTGAAGTCTCAAAGATACTATGGTGACAAGCATGGCCTTTGATTTGAGAGGAGAATGACAAAGGCCGAAAGAAAGGGCAAAGCAAAAGAAGCAAAAGAAGATGGAGAGGCTTCAACAAAGGAAGCTATCTCACTCCATGTGCTATCGGTGCCATGAAGTGGGACATCTTGCAAAGGCTTGTCCAAATGAAGAAAAGCTCAAGTTGAAGCAACAAAAGGAACTTCAACCGAAACCCCAAGATCAAGTCAAGATCAACCATGAAAATAAAGTTGATGACTTGAAGATGAAGAAGAGAACAAGAAGGGGTGGAAGAGCTTATGCAAGGCATCCAATTCATATCCAAGATGCCAAGATGATGAGCAAGAATCAAGTTGAGAAGAAAGATTTGGCTCACATCAAGTGCCATAGTTGTGATATATTGGGCCACCTAGCTTCGGGTTGTCCAAACAAACTTGAGAAGAAGGCTCAAGCAAACAAAGTGAAGCAAGGCAATAAGGAGCATCACATGAGCAAGAAAGAAAAGGCTCAACAAAGAGAAGATGCTACTTATATTAGGGGAAGGGGACACATGGCTCATTCATGTCCCTAGGTAATGATTCTAAGCCTAATTCAATTGATGACAATATTATGCTTAGAAAGGATGACAATGGTACCTCATTGGTTGCTATTGCAAAACATCCCGCTATCCATACTAAGGCAGTGCCTAAGTATGTTGCACCTAACTTGAGAGGACCCAAACAAGTTTGGGTACCATCGAAAAAAAGTGGATGATTGTTTGTAGGTACCATGGCACTGGCGGCTTGATTCATTTGAGTTCACATTGTACATCATTTGATTGAGTCAAGTAATGAAGCCTAGTGCAATTATATCCCAATGCCAAGTAAAGAAAAGTGAAGTCCAAATGAGCTACAACATACAAGTGCAATAATCCTAGTTGTGGTGATTTATTGGAATATTCGAAGGCTTGCAAGATAATTTGAATTGAAGCTTGCAATTGGTTGATCATGAGGTACAAAGGTATACTTCTAGTTGATCATACACATTTGAATGCATATAAGATGATTGAATTGGATATATATGCATATGTTGCTTGCTATGAGATGATTGAATAGATTAAATGCTTAGTAGTCAAATTTGAGTTGGTTTGAATGGATATGATCATGAGATGACATTTAATAGGTGGTTTGAATGGATATATGTCTTGTGAAAATATTCAAACAAGTTAGCTTCAAGTTTGATTTAAATTGTTGAAGCATAGCTCAATTGCTCAAATCTGTCCACTATTGCAAAATCTGAGTGAGCTGAGATCTTAGCCACGTTTGGATGATCAAATCTTATTGGAATGGCTTGAAATTTGGTATGCATGCTCTATACTTATGGTACAAGATGCTGTAAAAATTTCATGATTATTGAACAAGGGATACTTCGGTTTTGGAGTAGAACTTGTCAACCTTGTTGCAGCAGTTTTCAGCATGTAGTAGTGTGGAAAGGTGTGAAATCTGGTAGCAATCTAGAAGGAGTATGAAGCTAAAATTTTTATGGCTACTAGATGACTTAGTGTTGCACATCTCCACCAAATTTTGTGGCATTTCATCATGTACATTGAGAGTTATGGACTATTCTTTGAGATGTACAAAATCTGTCAGAAAAGTGACAAACATTGGATTGATCAAGAGTCACTTTGATTGAAAGGTCCTCAAGTTGGATTCATACTTATAAGTGTTTGAGGCACCTAAGTTTGGTTTTGAATTGAGTTAGAAGCATGACAAGAAATGAGTACAAAAGCCAATGATTTGGGGAGTGTACTTTGTACACCTTTGGTACTCAAGTTGGAGATCAAAATCAAGTTCAAGATGGAGAGACAAGTTTGAGTTCAAATGATCACTGTATCTCTTCAAGAAGAAAGAAAAAGGACTTAAAGAAGATCTCAAGATTACTCATCATACCAAGTCCATCACTTGAATCAATCAATCAAATTCAATTCAAGTGAGTGTCAAGGATAGTTCTTGGTGAGATCACTTCTCCTAGAGAGGGCGTGCCGCCCATGAGTGGGATTGACAAGTTGGAATGCTTGGAGGGGCCAACATGGAAGTGATGATCTAGGAATGTTCAAGATGCTTAGTTGAAGAAATCAATAGGGTTGATCAATAAGAAGCAAGCAACACCCAAATAGAAAGATATCTCATGCAAAATTCAAGTGATACTCTTTGATGTCTCTCATGCAAGCAAAGATGAATAGAAGAAGCAAGCCAACCACAACATGAAAAAAAGTGCACTTGATCATTAGTGGTTCTCATTTCATATGGGTGAAGCATGGTATTCATATTGGTATATTTGGTCTTCACCAAGCTATCTAATTGGACTTCACATTGCTATTGTGGAGGAAAATTGGAATCATATTGACTATCCTCTACTCCATGATAGCAAAGGTATCATTGTAATGTGCATGATCATTTCATCCCTTACTAGTATGCGGTTAGTGCATATAGTACATGCTTATTAGGATCATGCATGACAAATGAAAGTTTTGAATTCATTGCTACCACTATTGCTTGAATGTTTATATGATCTAGTGGTTTGTATATGAATTTGTTCATGAGCTAGTAATCCCAAGTACTTGATCTATTTTGAATTGCTCACAAGTGACAAGTACAACATTGGCAAGATAACCCTTATACTTTATGAGGTGTGAACAAGCTTGTCATTGGATCAAACCGGACTTGAAAGCTATGGCAAACCATTTAGTTCAAGTCATCAAGAAAGAAGCTCATGGAGACAATCTAGTTCAAGAATTGGTCATCAAGTGGCTACCACATTGCAAGATATATCATATTCCTACACAAGTGGTATTCTTCTTTCACATGGTATGCTTGCCCACACTCAAATGGTGCTTAGTGTATCAATGGTGGTTCCACAAGTGATCCTCAACTTTAAGTGATCAATTCAACTCAAGAAAGCTACCCTCAAGAATTCAAATGGATTGACATATGCTTTGACATAGAGGGAGGTGCCCCACCTCAAGATCAAGGTCAAAGATTCTACAAGTGACCTACATGTGGCATTTCTAGTTGGTCTTCAAGCTTTCACATGTGAGAGTTACAAGTAGTGTCATTCCAACATATAGTGTGTCCATCAAAATGAAGATTCAACAATCAACCATCTATCCCTAGTCACACCCTTTGTATCAAAAAAGAGGCATACCCTTTATGAAAATTGATGACAAAGGGGGAGAGATTGGAATAAAGATATGAACATGGGGAGAATGAAACATGGACATGGACCATGAGGGAGCAAGATTGAAGATTAGAGGAGGATCAAAATTCTTGGACAAAAGAGAAGCACACAAGTTGGGGAGCAAGCTCATGAACTTGATTGATTGCATTTGATATGTGCATATTCATGTGCTTGCTTGCATTTGCATAAGTTTTTAAAATTTTATATGCAATGCTTGTGTGGTGTATGCTAGTTATAGAACTTGCTTGATGTTATGGTAACTAGCATGCATAGATTGTAGCTAGACATATATATGTTTTCACATGAATCAAGTGCCATTACATATAATGTTGATCTTACATGGTATCTTGAGTTTTGATGTATGTCTAGTTACATGGATGATGCTAAGGATGAACTTCAAATGTGCAACTCCGATTGGTATCACGCTTCAAAGGTTTATCCTACATACCTTAGCATCACTTTGTAGTGTTAATCATCCCAAAATTTTCATATTTATGTATGTGTGCAAATCTTGAATTCAAATCAATTGGGCACACATATAGGGGGAGTTAACACTACTAAGTCGGGTTTTATGGTGCTTATCCAAATCTTGATATAGTGCTTAAATGTTGGATAAGTGACATAAAATCCAAACCAAGTTAGCAATTTATACTTGTATGAAGTGCTAGCTTGGAATTTAATCTTCAATTCCATATCTTTGTAGTGTTGCCATCAATTATCAAAAAGGGAGAGATTGAAAGGTCCCTTGTGGTTTTTGATAATTGAGTGACAACATTAGGTGGACTAATAATGTGTCATTGAGATAATACACAAGAGATTAGTTCAAGCGATGATGCAATGAAGGAGCTTATTGCATATGAGACATGACATGGAGTCATGTGACCAGAGGTGGTGAAGATTAAGACAAGGCTTGGCTTGATGGACCGGTTGTAAGTGTGAAGGGCAAGTCGAGGCTTTGAAGTCATGGACCGCGAGGCGGTGAAGCTTGGGCAAGACTGGACGCCGACGGACCGACGTAATGGTGAAGAGCAAGTGAGGTCAAGATCGATGAACCAAGAAGGTCATGTGATGATATGAAATGGATCATATCATTCTTGATCGTGTTGGTGCATGTGTTGCATCGGCACTTGGAGATGGAGCGGAATGGAAATGCGCAAGGCAAAGGTATAACCTATAGGGCATTTCATTTCGCCGGTCATTGGTGCTTAGAGAAGTTTATGACCGGGTTTAGGATAGATGGCCGTACTATCAAGAGGGGCAAACTTGTTTGCATATCGGTCATCTAGTACCACTTGAGCGATCTAACTTTGCGATATGTTAGGATCGAGTGGCGTGGTAAGAGCAAGAGAAAATCCTTTGAAAATGATTGTGAAAATGCTAACACACATGTACATGGTGATGTACACTTGGTGGTGTTGGCACATTTGCAAAGGAGAAGTTGTTTCGGTGTTTCTCGGACACTTGGACTGCTCTTAGAGTGGAATACTGCTTTGATCCATTGTGAGTTGGATCAAGTAACCATGTGGGTTGTGTAGCCCTCTGAGTAAGCTTTCCATAGAGTCCAAGATCATCGAAAACGGAGTTCGAATAAAGGAGATATCGCCGTTTTACCGGCGGTGAATTCCGACCAGACGCGGTGACCGGACCCGCGACCGGAAGCATGCAAGATCGGCCGGGACGCACCGGTGTGTGGTTCGGTCAAAGAAACAGAGAGCATGTTTTCGTGGTTGTTCTCGGGAGTGACCGGACGCATGCACCGGACTTCGTGACGGACGCATGTTTGCGGCCGGACGCATGCGCGGGGTTCTAATTTTGGCAGGTTGGGTTTGTCGGTTGTGACCGGACTCATCGACCGGACTCATGCATGAGTCCGGTCGGCGCGTCCGGTCGGCCCACAGGAATTGCATGTTCCTCCCCAACGGCTCTATTTTGGCTTGTGGCTATAAATAGATGGGTGGCCGGCCATGGGTGGTTGCTGAGCACACTTGGGCCTTGGTGGCTTGTGTTGTGGTGCTTGAGAGCCCTCCCACTCACTTGTGATTGATAGTGTTCATCCAAATCAAAGTGAGGAGTGATTATAGTGCATTCACGTTGAGAGATCGCGTCGTGGCACTAGGTGATCGTGTTACAAGCCGGTGTGCTTGTTTCTCTTGGAGGTTGCCACCTCCTAGGCGGCTTGGTGGCAAGAGACTTCGTGAAGCACGCAACGGAGATTGTGCGGTGCTCGAAGGAGGATTTGTGAGAGGTTCGTGCTCACCTCGCGGGGATCGCGAAGAGCGACACTACTAGAGCGTGTCGGTGAGTACCTCCCTTGTGCGTGTGGTGTCTTGCGGTGCCTTGTGAGGCTCACTTGAGAGTGGTGTCTTGCGGTGCCTTGCGGGGTGTGCCTTGAGGGGCAAGTGATCGGAGAATCACACCGAAGAACCATCTAGGTGAAACACCAAAGGAACCACCCAAGGTGTTGGTCGACACAACGAGGAGTAGGGGAAGTTGGCAAGCTTCCCGATACCTCGGTAAAAAATCACCGGTGTCAACTTGTCTACTCTTCTCGGTGGTTTGCATTCTCCAAATCACAAGCTTCGTATTTACATTCATATATACCTTGTGCTTGTGCTTGTGGAGTAGCTCTTGCAATTACTAGCTTGTGTAGCTTGTTAGTTGCTTTGCTTAGTTTGTGTAGCTAAGTAATTTGAGCCTTTGGGTTAGGCGTGTGTCGCCTTGTCCATTGTGCATCTAGTGAGCTTAGGTTGGCTTTGTGATTTTGCTCATTAGATTTGTGTAGGAGCTCATCTTTGTTTGAAGTAGTAGTTCATAGGTTTGTGTGACCTTGCAATAGAAACGGTTAGGAGCTCAAGCTAGGCTTATCACCTCATTTGCTTTGTGTAGGATCTTTTGTGAGGTGATATAGAGTCATAGCTAGAGGGGTGAAGTCTTGGCTAAACGAATAGTTTCAATTCCGCATCATATTTGTTTAGCCGGCGCAATTAGTTTTAATAAGGACTATTCACCCCACCTCTAGTTCCCATCTCGACCCTTCACCGCTCTGTCCAACCGTTTAATCAGCATATTAAACTATTGAAAATAGGGCAAGGGGCCCCGGGCTGTTTTGGAGGGCAGTATTGCCGTGGACGTCCACACTGGCATGGTTTACACGGTGGCGCCGAGAGGGCTCGGTAAGATTGCTTACTGGGCTAAGAAGTCGGCCCCACCTATCAGCAAGGCTCCTCACCCAAATACGTCTCCCCCTCCCCAGGGGCTGTTGGGCGCCGACCACCCAAGGTGGGAGGAAGCGCCGACCACCCCTAGGTGGGCCTCGACCCGACCCACGCACCGGCCTTGTCGGCCCGGTCGACACTTCGACCGTCTTCCTCCTCGCGCGCGGCGGCGTCGGCGCGACCCGCCGCCCCGCCGTCCTTGGCCCCGCCGCGACCCGCCGCCCGCCATCCGGCGAGCCCTAGCGTGCCCGGGCGGCCCCCTTCTTCCCCCCCCCCTGCTTCCGCCGCCGCGCGCTTTCTCCGACTCCGGCGACCTCCGTCCTCCAGCGCCGCGGCCCGGACCTCGGCCCCCGCGCCTACCCGTACCCAACCGAATGGGTCCAGCCCTAGCCGGAGCTCGGCGGCGCCCCGCCTCCGAGCTCACCGCCGCCGTGTCGACGGCCCCAGCCAGGCCGGCGAGCTCTTTCTATGGCCGGGGAGGAATGGAGGGGGAGGAGGTCGACGGACCTAAAGGCGGCGAGCGGCGAACCCTAAAGCGGCGGCGACGGCGCCGGAACCCTAAATCGGCGGCGGGTGGTCCGGCGAGGTGACGACAGCGAAGACGACGACGCTTCACGCTGGGCTATTGGGCCGCCAAAGTGGTGGGCCGGGCCCGGTGGGGTTGGTCGGCGCAGCCTTCGGCGCCGACGGCGCCGATGGTCGGCGCCCCTCCCGTGCCTCTTTCTCTCTCCACACGGGCCGGAAGAAAACGGATCAACTTTGCGGTCCAAAAGCCCACGACTTTAGCCTGCGATTAGGGCTTGTCCAACGCCGTGCGTGGCGTCCCGCCTCAAACTCCAACTCGGCTCTCGGTGGCCATGTCATCTGTGCTAGTGGTCTCGCAGAGGTGCGAGACTCTGCGGGGAGGCGTTGGCCTCGACCGACAAAGGGTGAGGATAATACGGGCAAGCGTTGCAAAAGACTTGAGTGGTTGCTTGATGACGTAAATATACCGACAAAGGTGTTGTCTCAGGTATGGAATGAATGTTGTGGTCCATACAATACAATATATTAATATATATTTGGAAGTCTGTGGCTGCTCTTGTACTGCTAGCGTTGGAAGATTAAACGCGCATTGCGTGCTGCCCCATCCTACATGGGCTGTTGAGGCTGTACGCTCGTCCTGCCAGGGTTGCGGCTGCCCTTACGGTTCGTCTGAGACGCCTTTTCCTGTCCGGATGTACGGAGAGCCACAGTCGAAATAAGATCCAGCCATCCATTCTGCAAACCGCCATGAGTTGCACGAATCTCACAGCGGACCTGCCACACCAGTGACGCATCTGGCGGGGTCCACAGCCACCTGTCCGCATTGCGTCACCTCGCCTCGCCGTCCTTTCCTTGCAGTATACAAGCGCCGCGCGCCTCCACGACCGCCCTCCTCGCTCGCCGAAACATTCCAGGAGCACGAGGCACGCACGAGCGCGCCGCCTCCGCCGACTCGCCGTCGCCGCCGGGGAGAGGAGAGCGGGGGACGGACGGACGGAGCGATGGACAAGACGGGGGCGGGGTCGGGGTCGGGGTCGGGGCTGGACAAGCAGATGGAGGCGCTGTCGCTGCAGGCGAGCGCTCTGCGGGAGGCCCTGCAGCGGAGCGAGGAGAACACGGACACCGCGGTCGCCACCCTCGACTCGTTCGACCGCCACGTCGCCGACATCGAGGCCGCCATCCGCCCCGTCCAGGTTCGCTCGGCGCCACCGCACCCCTCCGTCCGTGTTCTTCCGTTCGTCGAGGACGCGCACGCCGCGTACCGAGAGATGAGATGACCCGTGTCTGGTCTGATTCCGCGCGTTGGCCGTGTCGCATGCAGGTGAGGGTGCAGGCCAGCACGATGGCGAGCGAGAACATCGACAGGACCATCGAGACCGCCGAGGCCATCCTCGCTCAGTTCGAGATCGTCCGCCGGGTGAGTGAGACTGCTCCCGTCCCCGGTTTCTGTTGGTTCGAGAATGCTCTGAACCCCTAGCGAGTTGCGGCGGGGTTTTTGGGTTTGATTGTGGTATATTGGATGGCTTTGGATGGGATTCAGGGCGCCAAAATCTGCATTCAATGCTCACGGACTAGTTTTGGTGCATGCCTCATCGTCGTATTGTTATTGTTATGTACTAATTCGGAAGGCATTAAATAAGGTCCATAGATGGGTTACAAGTTGATGATTCTGTATCTGAATGCTCATATTGGTTTAAGTTGCAATCGGTTGTTGCCATGTCAAGAATGCAACCAAGTGATTGATGATTTGCTTATTGCTCTTGTTAGTTCATTGCTTGGTCGAATTCTTCTGCAGATGTTATATAGTACTCAGTATCTTCGCACTGTTAGATTACTAGAGGATTTATCCATATGGGTGTAGTTGCCAAGGCCCGGTTGTGTTTCATGTTGTAAGATTAGCATTGATAGTTATTGATTGGCTTCTGTGCTTTTGCTAGTTCAGTACTTCATCACTTCATCCAGCAGATGTTATAATGGTTATCCATTTCTCTAGCAGATGTTATAGTGAGTTGTGGGTATCTTCGGCACTCTTATCATTAGAGATTTATGATATCCAAACAGTGCATTTTCTTATGAACATGTTGTTAATTTTTAGATAGTTTTGCACGATTAAATATTTTTGTAAGGCCGTCATTTCTTTACTTATATGTCAGTACTGTTTAGATTTAGTCTGTTCACTTAATTAATGGGATCTGTGTTTTGAGCGTTAGGCTGAAGCTGTGATATTGAGGGGCCCACATGAGGATCTGAAGAGCTTCCTGGAAGCTGTGGATCTGCTGAAAGGCGTGATCCACTTCTTTACCTCAAACAAGAACTTTAAGAGCTCTGAAGGAGTACTGAATCAAGTTAACAACCTCTTAACCAAGTCTAAGCTGAAGATTGAGGAGGAATTCAGGCAGTTAATGAGCACTTACAGGTGAAATTTAAATGTACTTTGTTGAAGAGTCATCCACTTCTTTTTTTTTTTTGAACAAGAGGTTTAATGCGTCTGGTTCTGAACCAAGTTCATTGTTTTTTGACCGAATAACCAAGTGCATTGTTGATCCTTATAATTGGTAGGGCATTACGTCCTGTATTTCCTAGAGGTCTTCCAGTAATAATTTATCAATTCTTTTGATGGCTGTTCAAATGTAAAGTATTGCATCTCTTTTTTCAGCAAAGCTAGTGAGCCCGCACATCTATATGATTGCCTTCCGCCATGGGCATCAGAAGGGAACCCTATTGGAGAGGAACTATCCAAAAGCTTTGAAAGTGCTACATACAGGACTCCAACACTGATTCCCCCAAGAATGCTACCACTTCTGCATGATATAGCTCATCAGTTGATTCAGGATGGAAATCATCAGTCATGCTATAGAATTTACAGGTAGGTTTCTTGACATGGATGTAGCATCTAGCTGTTCTGATTATTTGTGTACAGATCACAATATGATAATGTGTCCAGGTTGTTTGTGGATATCTGGCCAATGAGTATTGAGACTAAATGAGTTGATGGAAATTTCATCGATAGCGACAAAATATGCAAGCAATGTGGCACACCTAGTCAGGTCTTTGGTCAGCAGCTTATGCTGTATGACCAAAAATTGTTGGAGCTGGAAATCGCCTTACCTACTGAGTAACTTAACTTATGTCAGTTCGAGCATCCTTGATTTGGAAACATTTATGAATGACCATTACCTTTTCTTCTCAGCCTATATCATCATTCTTTCTTGATTTTTAACTGTCTGATCTACAGAATCATGCTTGGATTTGTTTCTTTTATCAGAGATGCTCGCAGCTCAGCGTTAGAACTGAGTCTTCAAAAACTGGGCATAGAAAAGCTAACTAAAGATAACATGCAGCAATGGGTGGCCTCGAATATTGGAACCTGGACTCATATTATGCATATTACAGTAAGGATGCTTCTAAAATTATGATTGTGTTGTATGTGTTTAGATATCAAACTAATAAACTATGCTTAAATCAGGTTAAAGTATTACTGGTTGGAGAAAGAAAAATTTGTGATCAGATTTTCGATGGTATCACTTTCAACAAGGATCAATGTTTTGCTGAGGTGGCAGGAATTCCCAGTGTTATGACTCTTCTCGGCTTTGGTGATATTGTTGCTAAAAGTAAAATAACTCATGACAATTTGTTTCTACTGCTGGAGATGTACGGATTAATGCACGCACTTAAGTCAGAGGTATGTGGAGATAATGCATTCAGCACTTTTCATCACAAGGATGATGTGTTTGTGTCCATACATACGTTACGTTTTACATAAAGTTTTGACCAGTCGTTATGATTGTTATTACTAGTCATAAATCATAAAACTATATAAGTTGCAAATTATGACTGCTTGCAAGTCCACAAGTGGAAGACCAAGTGAGGAAAGCTCGTGCTGGGAGCCTCCAGACGGCGTTGATTTCCTTTGAAACTGTGTTATGGCTCTGTTTTTTTGCTCTACTGTTGGTAGTCCTATTGTCACCTGGCCATGATAGCTGAGGCTGGTGGAAGTTTAGTTGTTTCAGTTTTTGTCCAGTTGTTTGAACTAAGGCGTTTAAGTCAGTTCGGTTCTGCTGTTAGGCAGCGTTGAAGAGTCCTTTTCAGGTCTTAGCTGCCTGTATCTTTTGCTTTCTGTAATCACTCTCAAAACTGCTGTGTATTTCCGTTTTATCAATGGAAATGGGTAATCCCGGTTGGAGAAAAATGACTGCTTGCAAGTTACAGTTGCTGTTGTCGTTAATTGTCTTGTCATCAACTTTAACAATGTTGATCGTTAGAGCTAGAAAAGTGTTTTGACCAGTCGTTATGATGGTTATTACTAGTCATAAAACTATATAAGTTGCAAATTATGACTGCTTGCTAGTTACAGTTCCTGTTATCGTTAATTGTCTTGTCATCAACTTTAACAATGTTGATCGTTAGAGATAGAAAAGTTTACTAACGTCTTCGTCTTCGTTTGAACTTATTACCAGGTTGAAGTGACTTTTCAAGGAAAGTTTTGCTCTGGGATGAGGGAGGCTGCACTAAACCTGACTAAGAGCTTGGCGCAGGCTGCCCAAGAAACTCTGGTTGAATTGGAAGTGGCAGTTGAAAAGGATAATTCAAAGACTATCGTACAGAATGGAAATCTCCATCCTTTAACAATCGAAGTGATGGATTATGTAAAAGGCCTATTTGAGTTAGTACAACCCTTCTTGTTATACTTTCCTGACAAATGAGTATTAATATAAGCTCTTAATCCGAACAGACAACAACAACAACAACAACAACAACATAGCCTTTAGTCCCAAGCTAGTTGGGGTAGGCTAGAGATGAAACCCATATGAAACGGTACAAAAGAACGTAGAAAGGCACAAGACAAAGGATAAAGATTAGGGTAGATAGAAAAGGAAACAAAGTCATGGTTCAGGCACGTTAATAGCTAGCCTCCAAGCGCTCCTATCCAAAGCTAAATCCTTGGAGATATTCCACTCCTTAAGGTCTCGCTTAACCGCCTCGTCCCAAGTCGGTCTAGGTCGGCCTCTACCTCTCTTTACATTATCTACCCGCTCTAGAACTCCACTACGCACCGGGCGCCTCGGGAGGCCTCCGTTGAACATGTCCAAACCATCTCAACCGATGTTGAATCAATTTCTCCTCGATAGGGGCCACCCCGACCCTATCCCCGAATATCTTCATTCGAACTCTATCCCTTCTAGTATGCCCGCAAAACCAACGCAACATACGCATCTCAGTCACACTTAGCTGTTGGACATGTCGCTTTTTGTAGGCCAACATTCAGCACCATACAAAGCATCGCGGGCGAATCGCTGTCCTATAGAACTTCCCTTTTAGCTTCGTGGTACCCTCTTGTCACATAGGATGCGGAAGCTTGACGCCACTTTAGCCAACCTGCTGCGATTCTATATCTAACATCTTCATCAATGTCGCCATCCTTCGTAGCATAGATCCTAAATACCGAAAAGTATCCTTCTTGGTCACCACTTGTCCATCCGGGGTGACATCCCCATCCTCGTGCCTAGTCGGGCTAAAGTCGCACATCATATACTCGGTCTTGGTCCTACTCAATCTGAACCCTTTTCGACTCTAGCGTGTGCCTCCACGGCTCCAACTTCCTATTTACCCCTGCTCTACTCTCATCCACTAGCACCACATCATCGGCAAAGAGCATACACCAAGGGATATCACCCCTGTATATCCCTTGTAACCTCATCCATCACCGGAGTAAATAAATAAGGGCTCAAGTCTTTGACCCTTGATGTAGTCCTATGTTAATTGGAAAGTCACCGGTATCGCCATCACATGTCCGAACACATGTCGTCGCATCTTTGTACATATCCTTGATGAGGGTAATGTACTTAGTTGGGACTTTGTGTTTTTCTAATGCCCACCACATGGCGTTTCTCGGTACTTTGTCATACGCCTTCTCGAGGTCAATAAAGACCATGTGCAAGTCCTTCTTACGCTCCCTAAATCTCTCCATCAACTGTCGTACTAAGAAAATCGCCTCCATGGTCGACCTCCCGGGCATGAACCCAAATTGGTTTTGGGTCACACTTGTCGGCCCTTCGTAGGCGATGCTCGATAACCCTCTCCCACAGCTTCATCGTATGGCTCATCAGCTTAATCCCCCGGTAGTTAGTACAACTTTGAACATCTCCCTTATTCTTGAAGATTGGTACTAATATACTTCGCCTCCATTCTTTAGGCATCTTGTTTGACCGAAAAATTAGGTTAAAAAGCTTAGTCGACCATACTACGCTCTCGCTCCCGGACATCTCCACACCTCAATGGGGATGCCATCGTGGCCCATCGCTTTACCTCCCTTCATCCTCTTCAAAGCCTCTCTCGATCTCTCGCCTCCTGAATTCTCCTCACAAAGCGTCTACAAGTATCGTCAAATGAGTCGTCCAACTCAAAGGTAGGACTATCATTCTCCCCATTGAACGACTTATCAAGTACTCTCGCCATCTGTCCTTGATCTCCTCGTCCTTCAGCAGCAGTCGATCTGTCCCATCCTTGATGCATTTGATTTGGTTTATGTCCCTTGTCTTCCTCTCACGTATCCTAGCGATCCTATAAATGTCCTTCTCCCCTTCCTTCGTGCCTAGCCGTTGGTAAAGGTCATCAAAAGCCTGACCCTTTGCTACACTCACAGCTCGCTTTGCAGCCCTCTTCGCTATCCTATAGCCCTCGATGTTGGCTGCACTCTTGTCGAGATGGAGGCGCTTGAAGCACTCCTTCTTCTCCTTAATAGCCTTTTGTACCTCGTCGTTCCACCACCAGGTGTCCTTCGCTTCCTTCTTGCCTCCCTACTCACACCCAACACTTCGAGGCCACCTTCCGTACACATGTTGCCATCTTGACCACATGTCGTCGCATCTTCTCCTTCTTCCCAAGACCCTCGCCTAGCATCCTCTCCTTAAACGATTGTGCCGCTTCCCCTCTAAGCTTCCACCACTTCGTCCTCGTAATCTTGACACGTTTGTCCCGGTGGGCACGCACCCGAAAACGAAAGTCCGCCACTACAAGCTTGTGTTGAGGGACCGCACACTCCCCAGGTATCACCTTACAATCTAGGCAAGCAGTCCTATCCTCCCTTCTTGCAAGGATAAAGTCGATCTGGCTCGAGTGTTGTCCACTACGGAAGGTCACTAAATGGGATTCCCTCTTTCTAAAGAGGGTATTCGCTAACAACAAGTCATAGGCCAAAGCAAAATTCAAAACATCCTCCCCTCTTCGTTCCTACTACCGTGCCGAAACCCCGTGTACTCGCTCAAACCCTACATTTGTTGCACCCACATGGCCATTGAGGTCTCCTCCTATGAAGAGTTTCTCACCGATAGGCACAAAGTACTAACCATGCTATCTAGGTCCTCCCAAAACCGACTCTTGGCGCTCTCACTAAGACCTACGAGGGGCATAGGCACCGATCACATTCAAGACCGAAGTCTCCAACGACCAATCGAACTAGGATAATCCGATCACCTTGCCTCCTAACATCCACTACTCCATCCTTAAGGCTCCTATCTATTAGGATACCTACACCATTCCTACCCGATGTTGTCCCCCGTGTACCAAAGCTTGAAGCCGTGCCCTCCACCTCTTTCGCCTTCGGCCCTTCCATTTGGTCTCTGAACGCATAGAATATTTACACGCCTCCTAGTTGCCGCATCGACTAGCTCTCTCAACTTACCCTGTTAGGGACCCTACGTTCCAGCTACCTAGAGACGAATCCTAGTTGGCTCGGCTAGCTTCCTTACCCTTCGCACCCGTCGAGGAAAGTGCAAAGACCCTTGCTCATTTTTCACTACACCGGGGCGCAGATGTAGCGCGCCACTAAGGTTGCGACGACCCGACCCCTTGCTCCTTTGTTCATCGTGCCGGATCACGATCGACGCGCCACTAAGGGGATGGCGACCCGGCCCTTGCCCATTTGACACCACACCCGGGTTCGATGTAGCGGCGTCGCTAAGAGGGTTAGGCCCCAACAATTTCTTATGGGTTTCATATCCATTAGAGTGGCTGGGTTTTACGTTGGTTCGCCAAACCTAACGCAACCCTCCTCCTTTACCCGGGCTTGGGACCGGCTATGTTGAGACGACTCAAGAAAGTCTTCCAGTCAACATAGGCTGGAGTTTCTTAATCCGAACCAGAGAGATTTATAAATCCATCTCTGTTGGTCTTGATTTGTTTTATGAGTATGCCTTTTCTTCCATCTGGAAAACTCAATGTTGTTTCATATGGTTGCATTGTAAACATGCATGGGGATTGTAATACCCTTTTTTGTGTGTGTGTTTAATACCTGTTGATGCTGAGGTGCTTAATGACCGTTGAAAATCCTTTGTGCTCAATCCAAAGTATGGTTTGATTTTTCAGTTATGACCTTTCTCCGATCCACACTAACATATTTTCATTCTGATTTGAACAGTTGCCAATCAACACTGAAAATACTATTTCAGCAACCTGAAACTGAAAGTGGCAGTGAGACTGAATCTCAACTTTCAATTGTAACCATGAAGATTATGCAGGCCTTTCAGAATAACTTGAATGTGAAATCTAAGCAGTACAAGGATCCTGCATTGTCTCACATATTTCTTATGAACAACCTTCACTATATGGTTACGTCTGTTCGCAGGTATGTCTCTTCTGTGCTTCAGATCCACATCGACATATGTCTTGGTGGTGTCCCTGTTCAATAATTTGTTATGTCTCACCTCAGATCAGAATCAAGGATATACTTGGTGGTGACTGGATTCAGAGGCACCGTAAGATTGTGCAGCAAAACGCTAATCAGTACAAGAGGGTAGCATGGGCAAAGGTCAGTGCATCATCGACAATAGGAGTATATGTTTCTTTCTATTTTACTACTTGGTGTTAAAGCTTATCATATTTTTGCACCTTTTAGCCATACTATTTTGTTGTTCATCATGGATCTCTACCTGTTTCACTGTTTGAGATCTATTTGGATTTTTTTTTTCATAAAATATGATGATTTACATGCTGCACTCTAGTGGTACCTGATGAAAAATTCAGTTGTTATTTTTTCTCTGATAGAATGCACTAAGAGCCAAGGTTTAGAATTCAACCACAGAGGTTATCCTTATAAATTTTGGATTCAGGTTTCTATTGGATTCCCAGGTTTAAATGAATTTGCGATCTACATATCCCATCAACCATCATGAATTTAGTTCCATTACCCCGCTTTACATTCAAGTCTTGTAGGTTATATAGTTAAGATTTTCTTTCTCCTGTATGTGCATTATATGAAATAGTGGGATTTTTTTTTTTTTTTTTTGAAGGTAGAAATAGAGAACAGATAAGCATTCTGTTATAACTATTTCACCCTTGCTTAGCAAGCTTTTTGTTCAAGTCCCTGTAGGTTAGATGGTTTAAGATTTCCTTTCTTGTCTATGACTCTATGTGCATGATTGGAAATATTGTATAGAATCGCATCATGTTAAAACTACTTCACTTCTATGATTTTAGATTTTCCAGACACTCTCCGTCCAAGCCACAGGTGGCAATAGTTCGTCATCGTCATCACCATCTGATGTTAGCAGCACTGGAGTTTCAAGGACTATGATCAAAGAACGGTCTGTACAATGGCATATTCTTTGTAACATGGTAGCCTTTTTTAATGAAAATAAATATTAAAAGAGATAAGGAAAATGTATGTTCCCTTGGCAGGTTCAAGTCCTTCAATATGCAATTTGAAGAGCTTCATGCAAAGCAGTCACAGTGGACTATACCTGATCAGGAATTGCGAGATGAACTGAGGCTTGCCGTGGCTGAAGTTCTCTTGCCAGCATATAGGTCTTTCATTAGCCGTTTTGGGTATGTGAAGTAATCTTCTTTATCCACTCGGGACACCCTTGTTTCTCCATTCAACTAATTGTTTACCGTTAATATTTATTCTATTATACAACCTGCAGTAAAAAATGTGGTGTTCTGAAATGCATGCAGTCCAACCAAATATGCAACTGCTCAGATTTCTCACATGAAAAATTTTATTAGCATTGGTAGAAAGTGTGCTTGTGACATCGCGTTATTGTCCTAAATGGAATATTAAAGATCTGCTAGGGATTGCTGCGTTTTACCTCAAATGTTAATGAGGCGTAAGAAATTATAGATGCACCACCATCTTGTTCCAATTTTCAGTCTATCTCATTCAGTGATAACTGACAAATTCCAAAATATGGGGGCCAATCATCAATTTTCAGATGAACATTGAGCTCTCTGTATCCGTTTTGCTTCTCATTATTTGGTATAATTTCTGAGTAATCAGCTGTTTCATAGACACACAATCGCACTGGCTTTCATCTTGTTTTATTATATAATGACTGTAGCACTGTTTTTTAACTTTCAGGTATCTTATTCAACGTGGGAAGAACCCTCATAAGTACATCAAATACTCACCAGAAGAATTGGATGAAAAATTGGGTCAGTTCTTCCTAGGACAGTAAGTTGGTGAACAGAAGCGTTTAAAACAGAGCAATAGAGAGGAAAAGGCCTTGTCTAAGTAAAGTTTTGTAGCGCAGCTTATGGCAAATGTTTCTACAGGAGGAACTAACTGCATGTTTGTTTGCATCGCCCGTAAGGAGGAACTAACTACCTGTTTGTTTGCATCGCCAGTAAATGATTACTGAATTACTGATGTAGCCTAACTGTGACCCCTCTGCACACCTGTATCGCAAAGGTCACACGCACGTTCTTTCATTCCTTGGCTTAGTACCCTTCCATGTCAACTTTTGAGAAGACATCTATTGACATATATGCAACCTCAGGAGTCTGGATCCTTTTCCCGATTTCAGCTTGTGGAGTTAATAGTTTTCTGGTCAATTATGTGTTGCCTTTTGCTCATGCTGTTGATCTTCATACCAGGTTTCTGTTTCCTGCAACTTTTACTCGACTGCTGTCTGCTGGAATAGGATGTTTGGTTTGAAGTCTGACTCTTATCTGTCCTCATCTGTTGAGCTGAAAGTGTTGCCGTCACTTTTTGTGGTTTCTTTCATCTCCAGTATATATCTAAACTGCAGTGGGTAATGGTAGGTTAGGTATCTCAATCATGGCCTGACCGTCACCGTCAAAAGCTGGTGTTATAAATCTGTTTAGTTGAGCACGTCTTGGTGGTGCTGCTTGTCAAATTGGTTGCTTGCTTGCTGATGCTGCCACCTGAAAGTTTTGCTTGCGCTGCATTAGAGTGAGCCTTCCATCAATAATTGCCTACTAATTGTGAGCAATTGCATATGGGGTGTAGAGCATGAGTCCGTTTTCTGGGGTTTGGTCGGCATGCTCAAACAGAATAATAGTTTCTTTCCGAGGAGCACAGCATCATGTCCTCCTATATTCTGGAAGATGGTTGCCGCCACCTCACGATCTTTCCCAATGCTCTGTCCTGTTGCATCATGCTCCATAGCTGCAGGCTATTAGGAATAGACTGCCCTAGAACATGCCGTGGTAGGCGCAAAATGGAGCATGGCGACAAGTGTGTGTGTGTGAACATGAAGCACTGGTGATGCTAAGCATGACAGTGCTGGGATGTGCTTGGATCATGGTTGGTTGGTAGGTGGTCAATTTGGAGAAGGAAGAAGATATGGTCTTCCTTCCGTGTGGAGCCCAGGTAGAAACTTCGGTGGAATCTGGCTGTTTGCTTTCTTTGAGAGAAGTGACAGTCTGAGGCCGGGCCATACTGTATTTGGTGGAGAGGCAGACAAGGATGATGGTTCTCATGATTTTCTTGCTGCCGAGCCACCTGCTGAAGGCTTGATGTGTCGATGATGAGCGGTGGCGTGGAAGAGTTGCAAGCAAGATTGATTAACGCTTGCTTGGCAGGGAGCGCCGGAACGGCCTGTACAAGATGGGACTGAGAGACGTGACATAGTCGCAACGGAGAGCCTGTCCAAAACTACTAGTACTACTACTAGTGTGCAGTCCATAGTTTCAACAATGCTTACCTTGTCAAAAAAAAAAAAAAAAACCCTGGTGCTTAGGGGCATACAAGTAGTATTTCCATGACTGTCAGTGTTCACTAGTGATATGATGCTGAGTGCGTTGGCAAATGCTGTGATTTGGTAACTGATTGCGATCGATCCGTTAGGCTGGACGTGGACGTCCATGCCCTTAAACAGGAAGACTTTGGTTTTAATAGTCGCTCTCTCCTCTAAAACGCAGCGATCACTCTCCGCTTTTTTTCGACTCTGCTTTTCTCCCATATCGATCTTTCAAAGGCGCACCGTTAAAAAAGGAGCAAAGAAAGCGTGATTTTTGATAAGGGAACAAAGAGCGCTTTGAGAGCTGAAACCGGGTACCTTTATCTCTCCCTGTACTCTTTGCTACTACACTGCTTTATACTCATCTCTCTCCTTGTACTCACTGTTTCGTGTTTAAGTAAGCTGACGAGCACGACACCGGGTCGTGGTTGGTTGCTCGAGTCGAGTCGAGTCTCGCACGGTCGGTCGTGCCGTGATGCCCTGACGTGAGAAGATGCAGGGTAGGCAGGGGAGAGGTGAAACTGAAACTGCAATGAAAGGTGCTGAAAGGCAAGGGCCGGCCGGGGCGCCGAATCGGATTCTGATTAGGCAGAGGAGAGGATGGATTCCTCCTCCGCAAAAGCCGCTTTTGCTGCGGACGCTGGAGGCACTCGACGAACTCCTAAAGATGGATGGTGTACCGGGAGCACACAGAAAATCTGTGAAAGATACTACAGAGCAAGCGCTGCGTGGTTCGAAAAGGTTGTTTTGAAAAGGAAAACTGAGCAAGGTCAAGGCGCTAGCAGATAGCCAGTGGGTGCAAGTGGGTGGTAATCCGATCGATCCGTCGTCGTCCGGTGAGCAATCGGCTTCGGATGTGAGGCTCCTTCCTTGCTCACTCCGTTCCTCGCATGACTGGTGCGGGGCTAGTTGCCGAGTCGTCTCCTCGTCCCCACGATCGGCCACGCCGGTCGCACAGAGTCGCTGGTGGACCTTGGGCTTTGCGGGCACGGGTATACCAGTGCCATGCTGGCATGCTCGGCGGCGCTCGAGATCATCCATCGATGGACATGGACTGGCTCTGCTTTTGATGAGCGTGCAGAGCAGTGCAGGACACGACGTGAACGAATGGCGGGTGCTCACGTTAGCCGCCGGCCGGTACGGTGGTCACACGCGCACGATTTGGTTCGTGAATCTCGTGCTACACCGAGAATAAAATGACACAAGACGCACACGCACCTAGGACTAGGAGTACCCTACCTGCGGTCTCCGTAAGGTGACCGGCGCGTGTACACGGTGCGATCCCACAGCACATGGGATCGGGATCGCCGACGCCGCGTCTCGCCAGGACCCCTGCCACTCTGCCAGCCAGGGAGTTTCCGAGCGAGAGACATTGGTCCGTCGGTGGTTTGGGGGTGAATGATCGATGCGTACGTGGACGTATTCAGGACGCCCAAGAACGAAGCTTCTTGTGTTCCGGGCGTACGTGGACGCGCGCTGTTCCAGTCCACAAGCCAGCCAGACCGCTGCTCAATGCCTCACCACATGAGAAACACGGACATGATCGATCGAGTTGGTGTTATTTGGAGGTACGTACTGGCATATATGATGAGCAGCACGCGAACCACATGCGTGCGTACTCGGTTCGCCACGCCGCCCTTGTTCTGAGCAGGCTCGGCTCGGTAGGTGGGCTGGCCGGCTGAGGCACAGTCAGGCAGGTCCAAAAACGAATTAGGCAGCCATTGAGCCATCAATCATCGCCAAGGCAGGCGCTCCATTCCATGCCAACAGAAGAGAAGAGACCTTGGCGATGGCGTCCATGGCAGCAGGTTCCGATCGGTTCGGTTCGGCTCTGGCTTGGTTCGGCCGCGCCATGTTAGCTTTAGCTACTGAATGCCAACTCTGCTTTGGGGGTGGGTGGTGATGGAGTCAGGTGCGCCTGCCTCCCCTGCTTCCCTCTCTCTGCTCCGTGAACGAACGAATCATGAATCACAACCTGAAAGCAACGACGAGCCGGTGCTACGGAGCATGCTTGTAGGTACAAACGGAAGCTGGTCAAACTGCTCTGCTCCCAACCAAAAAACAACTCGATTCGACCGACGCTCTGTAAGAGATGATGCCCAGTTTTATTTTTTCGACAAGGAGATTGTGTTGTTGAACATGTAATGGTAGGAGGATTACAGTGTTTGGTCAACAGATGAGACGACGATGCACGCTCCCACTTGAACAGTCGTATTCGCGTGCATTGCAATTGCAACTCAGGCAGGGGAAAAAATGAAATAATGGATGGGAACGTTACACTGTCCGCTACTACTTTACTCGCCGTCTGCTGACCAAGAGAGATTATCTCGCAACTAATAAGATACAACATGTAACGCTCGCAACTACTAATATACAACATGTAACGCTAGTATTACAGTACTTTACGCTGCTGTGCGTCATCAAGTCTCCTAATCCTAACCACAACAACTAAATATATACTACAACATGTCTGCATCCAGCTGATTACTACTCACTGCTCTACACAAGTCAACGGTCCTCCTCACTTCACCTAACCAGACTACGACTCTAGTACGGAGTATTACACATCTGTGTACAGTACTCCATACGTGATAGAAAGACATAGTAGAATACTCCCACAATACGTACACCAATACTACTAGTACTCCACAAGAGACACGTTGCAAGCAAAAAGCCACCTCGAAGCTTCACTCGCAACCTTCTCCTTCGATGACGCTCCCACCTTTCTTCTCTTCTCTCTAGCCTATTAATTGACCCATAACTCCCGCTTTACTCACCTTCACAAACCAGCCCCCTCATTCCTCTTCCTCCTCCACTCCACTCCACTCCACTCCTCCCCAGTCCTCCTCCCTCTCCTTCCAAGAACTCCACACACCACCTCAATCCCACCACCAGGCACCACACCCCAAGAACCACACCTCAATCACCCACTCACTCACCACCACCACCACCTCAAACTCCACCCACCACCATCTGACCACCATGAGCAAGGACTGCGGCAACCACGGCGACGACGACCTCCGGCGCTCCTGCCGCCGTCTCCTGGCCCTCCTCCTCATCCTCGCGCTCATCGTCGCCCTCATAACCCTCATCGTCTACCTGGTCCTCCGCCCAACCCACCCTCGCTTCTTCCTGCAAGACGCCTCGCTCCGCCAGCTCGACCTCTCCAACGTCACCACCTCCACCGCCTCCTCGGTCCTCTCCACCTCGCTCCAGGTGACCGTCGCCTCACGCAACCCCAACGACAAGGTCGGCGTCTACTACGACCGCCTCGACGTCTACGCGTCCTACAAGTACCAGCAGATCACCGTCGCCGCCTCGCTCCCCGCCGTGTACCAGGGACACGGCGACGTCGACGTCTGGTCGCCGGTGTTGTCGGGACCCGACGTGCCCTTCGCGCCGTATCTTGCGGACGCGCTCCGGCAGGATTGTCAGGCCGGGTATTTGATTCTTCAGGTCAAGATTGATGGACGCGTCAGGTGGAAAGTTGGGAGCTGGATCTCCGGGCATTACCATCTCTTTGTGACGTGCCCGGCGTTCCTTGTTACTACTGGGGAATGGCGCGCCCGGGGCTAGTGGGTTCAAGTTTCAGACCACCACGTACTGCCATGTCGAGGTCTAGGTGGTGGCTGGCGGCGGTGGCCGGAGATGAGGTGAGGTGAGGTCCGTCGGTCGTCGTCGTCGTCGTCAGGTCAGGTGATGGGGTGTTTATACTACTACGTGGTAGAGAGGAGCAAGAAACAGAGCTCGCCGTCGTCCGCAGAGGAAGGAAGCAGAGATCTTGGCTGGTCATCGGCGGCCATGGCGGCTGCTGCGCTTGCTGCTGGTAATAACTCTCTGTCTGTCCGTTGCTGCTGGTGGTGTTTACTGCTGCTGCTGCAGTGATGCGGATGTAAAGGAGGGTGATTTCGATTTTTTTTTCTTTTCTTCTTGATTTGGTAGGTTGATTAATACTGCTCCTATAGTAATTATAATTACTGCGGTGATATATGCTGTCTTTATCGTCTCATTAGCTGCTGGTTGCTCTATTACTGCTGTTTGACTACTGTTAAAAGGGAGCTTAATTGTTAATATAATAAACCTGTTTATGGAGGATCAATTCAATTAAAGGGGTAATAATACTGAATTGTGTAGCCGTTTCGGTGAGGTTGCTTTATTTGCATTGTTCCCTCATCACTCTCTCTCATTCGTCGACTTTTTATTTATTTATTTATTTATTTATTTTAAGGGAAAAAACTGTTCTTTTTCCTCCTTCCTTTAAGCAGGTTAGAGGAAAGTGATCACGTTGCTTTGTATTGTATGGTTGCCTCTCTCTTGATCTTGTTGCCAAATTATCATCTCTGGTGAATGGATTTCAGTAGGAGTAAGTAGTTTCATTTGACCATGGGGAAGGACGTGTCCACGCCCAAATGTCAGCAACCCCCACCCAAACGCAAATTCAAGTGCGTGATCTAGAGTTTGGAGTCTTGTTGGGGAGCTGGGGCAAGGAGTTTGGAGGTTGGTGGCAACAACCTTACCACCAGCAGCAGCTCTACCTGAGTTGAAGCCAAGATTTGATTTGGTGTGGGGAAACCAGAAACCAAACCCCCCAAGTACACAACACATGGGGACTCACTCTCCTCTCTGTGATGATCCTCTCTCTTAAAGCGGTGGTTGATCACCCAACACTCATCATTCTTCTTTCTACCTCTCTCTCTCTCTGAATTCAACACTCAACTGGCCAACTGGGGCCTCAGCTTCACTTGCACTTCACAACTAAGGAAACACCATTTTTCTTTTTGTTTATGGTTAGAGAAGGGGCACCAGCATGTGGCGGCCGTTTTCCTTCACAGTTTTGTACAGTGGCACTAGTGTGCCAGTTTGCCGATGCATGTGCTGCTGGCTCCTCGCATGTGGAAGCATCTAATTCTCTACTGGCAATGAGGAAAATTATTGTTACTGTGGACTAGTTTTATTAGGAACTTTGACTTTGGAATCAGTTCCTGGCCATACTTTGTTTAATCATCATATAGTAATCACAAATTGCAGTCTTTGCAGACAAGTGCCCTGGTTGCAACTTTGCATTCCAGAATTATATACCACTCAAAAGGATCTTTTCCTTCCTCTTTGGAAAAAGAAAATAATATGTATACTATTTGTGCCGTTTCTTTTCTTCCCTTCCTGTGCTTCAACTTTGCGCAAAAAGTTTTTTTTTTTTTTTTTTTTTTTTTTTTTTGAGAAAGAAACCAAGAAGAAAACCGAAAGAGCATACAACAAGAGGGAAAAGAAAATGAAGGATCTCCATGGGTGCCACTGAAATCATCGTTGGAGCTAGTGGTGGCATCCGCGTGTGTGCAGTCTCAGTGTGGCCTACAGGCCTGGGCCCCCATGTAGCAGCTGCACTAAATAAACGATAATAAAGCATTCAATTCTTCAACTCCTCTGAAAACCACTGCCGCCAGCGGTGGACCACTCTTGTGAACACGATGATGATCCCTGTCTTGACTGTCCGTCTAGCAAAAATTTTGACTTATCACAGTGATTCCTTTCATTTCACTCACAGTGAGGAAATTCCTTTCCTTTCACTCACAGTGAAGGCTGTAATATTTTTATTTCCGTAATGTAAAAAAAAACTTAGCAACCATAAACGATAGCATAGCAGAACAACACCGGTCTGCTTATCAGCCTAAGCTTATCTGCCTCACAAAGCACTCTCTTGTGCTTTATTTCTTGGAGTAGTTTACGATTTGCAGGTAAAAAAAACAGGAAAAAGAAAGAAAAAACGGGCCACTCTTTTCCAAAAGTTGCTCGAGACTTGACTCGGGAAGGAAAACGAAAGCGCGTACATACAGTAAGTAAAGAGCAGAGGACGACGACGAGGCAGAGTGGTGGACGGTGTCAGGGTGTCCCGGACGACGCGCCATGCCTGCCGTTCGCCGTCGCGCCGGCCGTGCGCTCCGATCCGATGCGATGCGATCCTCCGCGCTCTGGCATGTGCGCTGCCGCGTCGCCTTCCTTTAGAATTTGCTTCGTCCGGCCGGTTTTGACGTTTGCTTACACCGCGAAGCAACTCCGTCCGTCCGCCCCATGCGTAGGCGTAGCGTGTGGCGACACCACGACCTCCTCGCTGCTTTTGCGAGGCCGGTCCGGTCGATTGTCTCGCCGCAGCGCTTGTCGCGCGACGGGACGGCACGGGCGGATCATGGCTCATGGCCTCATGGGATGGCATGGACATGGGCGAGAATAAAGTGGCTGGCTGAAATAATAATGCGGAAATGAGCGGTGCACGACCGGCGGAAAAGGTTAAGCAACCCAAACATCCATCGCATCCATCATCCATCATCCATCGATCCTCGATACGGGCACACCCTACTAGCGCTAGAAAAAAATGAGCCGGGCGGCTCACCGTGTTTTTTTGACAACTAGCTCACCGTGTCGGGTGTTGTTGTTTCCAGGCCGGGGATGACGGCTTGAAAATCAATCTCCATATCCGTACGTACGTACGTACGGTAAAAAGTGATGAGGGAACGCTACGTGTACGTACTATATAGTACAGGGGTTGCAGTACAGTACTCCACTAGTAGTAGCTGTGATTAATCCTTTCAGCACGTACCTAATGAGATCGATGGAGCACATCCCTCCCGGCTAGAGATCTAGATATAGTTGAGACGGAGAGAGCACGCAACGAAGCGGTTGGGTTTGGCCGATGGATTATGGTCGCGAGACGGACCGTCAACTGCACCACCAGACGTGACGCCGACAGACGTGCCAAATTAAGAGTGACCGGTCCATCCATCGATCATCATATCGACAGGTGGGTGCGAGCGAGTAATTAGAGAGGCAGATATGAATTACTCCTAGGAATGATGGACCGGCCTGTGCCTGTTTCTTGTTTCCATTCATCATTCTGGACAGACACACACACACACAGCGCGCAATGCATGGACACGACGTCGCACTGGATCGCGAACACCTCCGTTTCTCCCTTCTCCACTTGCGATCGATCAGCCGCAGCTCATGGCTGGCCATACAGAGAGCTGGAATCGGTTTGGTCCCACCGACAGTGCTGTCGTCAACCACGAGTCCACGACGGTCTTCACTATAGATGTGCAACGGCCCCACAGCCCAATCGTGCCGTGCCGCCCGGCACGGTGTCGTGCCGCGTTGGGCTACGGGCCAGTCGGGCCGATGCCGCCACCGCGTTCGACAACACCTGTGGCCCGCGGGCACGGCCCGAGAGCACGGCGTGCCGCCGGGCGGCACGACAAGCACCCAAGACGAGGGGCCGCCGCCGCCGCCGCGCTGGCCGCCGCCATCGCCGCCACTTGCTGCCGCGCCGCCGCGGGCCGCCACTTGCCGCAGCGCCGCCGCCGCACGCGCAGCGCTGGAGCAGCCGAAAGGTGGGGCGACGGCGGTGGAGTAGCAAGGTGAGGGGCCGCCGGCAGTGGTGGAGGAGCGAGGTGAGGGCCGCTGGAGGAGGGAGGTGAGGAGGGCCGACGATGGGGAGGAGGGTGAGTGGCTATCGGTGGTGGCGCCGCTCTCGACCACCGACCGCGAAGAGGGATGCGACGGTCTGGCTAGGAGCGGATCGGAGAAAATGAAATTAGGTTAGAATAGGATGGAATGTGGTGGGCTGTGGGCCAGTAACCTTGTTAGCATGCCTATAGGTCACCGGGCGGGCCCGACATCGGGCCACCTTTTTCACCTTAGGCCGCGGTGCTAAAACCGTGCCACGAGCTGGGACAACGCCTAAGGCCCGGCACGACGATCGGACCGTGCCGCCCGTGGCCCGTTGACACTGAACAGGGCCATGCGAACCAAGGCGGGTCTATAAATCTATGGTCTTCACCAGTCACACCACTCCAAGCAGGCAAGAAGGGTTGCAAAAGGACCAGATGGGCCTTCAAGATTTTTCCTTTTCCTCGCACGTGTGTTAGGGCCCATGAGGCAATCAGTGGGCCGACCAAATTGTTTCCCCATTGCGTTTCTAACCTCCCCCTACCCTGGCCGAATGGTTTGTGGGCTGCCTGCGACCTGGAGTAGCCGGCCCGCCCGTTGTTAAAACAAAAAGCTCGTGGAACTGAAGGCCGCCGCACCTATCTCCCCGTCAGTCATCATCAAGTTAATAATTGCATGATAGAGCGCAAAGCTCTCGCGGCCTCACGTCCACGCTCCCAAATTATAACACTCCGCCTCCAGCCTATCTATCTCTTCTCTTATAAATAATCCTACAAGACTGGATCCAACGTCTCGCATGCACCACTAAATCCCACGTACGTACCAAAAAGATATAGGAAAAGCTAGCTTTCAGCAAGAATGGCCGCGAGGAAGGCGACGACGGTGGTCCTCGTCTTGGCGGCGCTGCTGCTCGTCGCCCTGGAAGCCGCGCCGCCGGCGTCCGCCGTCACGGACTGCAAGGCCGCGTGCGCCGATCTCGGACGGCTCGGCGTCGTCAACTGCGAGAAGCGATGCGAGGCGATCGCCGCACAGGCACACCAGAAGACCAAGGGACACGTGGAGGCGTACGGAGGTTTCTAATTGTGGCCCACCACGTACGTACCCAGAGGCTAGGGGTGTAAAGATCGATCGACCGCGCTATGTAATTTTCGATCTGTGTAATATTTTTTTTTTATGCACCAACGTTCTAGGATTTATTAATACAAGAGGAGGTTCAAGACATAGAGCCCTGTTAATTTGGCTTTTGAAGCTCGATTTGTTTCTCGGAGAAAAGTGATCTTTTACCACTGACATTATTGAAAAAAAAATATCGCTTGCTGCAGGCTGGGTGATAAGCCAAGTTTAACACAGCGATACATCGATCATCAACCTGCCCGCTCCTTGTTGTATACTCACCTTTATGTAAAACAAAAATTAGAGGGGATTATCAGCCATCTCACCTTGTTCGTCTGCTCTTTTTAACCGATTTATCACATGTATCATGGCTTATTGGCACTCACAAAACACGTAATTCTTATACACAAGAAACAAAGTTGTCATAAGCTCCAAAAAGGTAGGAACCCTCTGGTTTCAGCGACGGGAATGCATTCGTTTCCAACATGATCCGGTAATAAATCGAACACCAAATCAGGAACTGAAAAGCTACAAACTTTGGAAGCAAATTTGAGTTGTTACATGTCGGACTTTTACTTGCCTTGAGTGTGGATCACGGAAAGAAAATTTTAAAAGAGGTTTCCTCCCATCTCTATCCCCAGCCTCTTATGGATGACAACTTCTAGATGCTCCCTATTCCCAGCTCCTGCATGTATACGTTCTTTATTACAAAAACCAATAAAAAATGACCACATAATCTAAAAAAAAAGTCAAAGCAATACAAATGACCACATAATTTCAAAATAAATTTGAGTCAAAGCAGAAGAAGTAAAAGTTCCAAAAGCAACATTTAACACGTAATTCTATTACCGAATTTCCAATCATTTCTTGCAAACACCTCCATCATGGTGATCTTAATCTTCCTGCAACCCATCTTCATCAATTGACCATGCTCCTTCGTAGTAGGGACCAGAACTCGATCTAGTACGTTGCCCTCGATATAATGGGCAACTAAGACGGTGCTAGGATTTTGTCAAAGACTATGCCATTTCGAGCTAACGATATCACCCAACAAAATGCACTCGCACCCATAAGAATCTTGGATTTCAGCATCCTATTCAACCCTTGTAACCAGTTTGTAAACATGTTGTGTATAGTAGTTGGGGGTATAAATTAAAGGAAACTTGAATAGTTTACCACACAAATTTAGAAAAATGACAATCAAAGATCCGATGTTGTATGGACTCCTCATAGGAACAAAAATAACACTTCCTATCTTGTTGCCATTGTTGTCTTGCTAAATTGTTTTTTTTAAGATGGCTCCTTTATACAAATACCATAAGAAAACCTTGATTTTAAGAGGTAGTTTATGTTTCCATATTATCGTCACCATAGAGTCCGAGGCCTAGTTAGCCCAACCCAAGCCCATTTCCTATGACAGAAAATAACCGTCACGGATGAATTGCCACATCATCATAGATGCTTACATGGTTGCTTACGTGGATGATGACATGGACACTACCTCATCCATTTATTAAGAAGCCGAATCAAAGATAGGCCATTTTAGTCCAATTTCAGCAATTTTCACAACTATTTTTCAGGCTTTTTTATTGGCCCATTTCAGAAAAATTGCAGCCTAAATTTATTTTTTATTTTTGGGCCATTTTTAGCCCACTACTACCAGCACAATATAGCCCACATACACAACCCACAAACAGTTACCGTAGCAGCACAATAAACAAAATAATTTCATATTTCCATAAGCAATATATCACAGATCACATAAAATTTATCCAACATCATAATAGAGGAGTCTTCACCCCAACGGTTGCCATATAAAAGAGCATACATGACCTGCATCCTGATACACAAACTAAGAACACACAGACTCTAAGAAATGCATACATGTCCAGCAACCTGATACAAGATACTATCGGTTTTGGTGGAGCACGACACACAGATCCAGCTTTAGAACGAAAGACCCGAACCCTGCAACCTTATCACCAAGTCTCCTCTGGTTATCAATCGTGTCACAAGCCGGTTAACCTCGCCAAGAAGGCTGATCCCTGCTACAAATTGAAGAACACAATCAAGAACAAGGTAAAATGTAACTCGAAAGTGAAATGACAATTTGCACATGTATGATTAAGGTCTCAATCGTGGGGGCTTCACAAACCGATAGTGGTGACTGTTCAAAGATAGATTAATCTAAAGCAAAATCCAAAATCTAACGTGAGCGCACGCTACTGATTATATAGTCTAAGGGGCGTTCAAGGACCCCTACTCCGATTTTCGCCTTCCTGTCAGGCACATACGAACCCGAAAGCAAATATGAACACTTCTGTTTTGGTCCGTTCTGGAGTAGGTGGAAAGGTGCTCCGAATATTTGTACTGGGGCTCCAAAAACTCTATGGAGTTACTGCTCTAATGTTTCCTAGAGTTGAGGTGTTTGGCTAGCTCCACCTGACGTCACCCTGGAATTCGGCTCTGGAGCCATCCAAACAGGCCCTAGTTTGATGATTTCTAGAATAGGTGATCCCGCAAAGAGGCAAAACTTCTCTCTTGCGAAACTTTCCTAAGGGGAATGCAAATGAAATCATGTGAAACTTTCACTAACACTAACCTAAGGGAAAAAAATATCAATGGGGCAATTTCCAAAAACAACTTAGATATGGGCTCAGAAGTCAATGACAAAACGAAGACAGCACAATAGGATGATGCGTGCGGTCCTGTGAAGGGCACAATCACACAGATGATGATGGTTGTGCAGATCCAATGGCGATGAAGCTAGACACATCATAGACGCAATATATGGCTCTGAAAGGCCGCACACCCACACCGACATTTGGACAAACATGCTCAAAAGCACACGCATGCATGCGTACAATTGCACGGTAGAGCGCAAAGTTCTCATGGCCTCACATACACGCTCGTTGTTTCCCAATTTACTACTCCCTCCTGCCTATATAAGCCTTTGCACTAGATACAACATCTCACACCAATAAAACTAACCGCCACCACAAAAAGGGAAACTTTCAAGGATGGCGTCCAAGAAGATGGTCCTGGGTGGCGGCGGGCGCTGCCGCTTGTCACGCTTTGCGCATTTGGAGGCTGCCCCTCCGGTGGTCGCCATGGACCGCAAGGCCGGTGTGCCAACGCCCGAGCTTGCTCGCCATGAGCATAGAGGAGTGCATGAAGAATTGTGGTGTGATCGAAGCCGACCACAAAGGAAAACCCAAGGACCCTTTTGTGGGTGACAAGATTGACGCCCGGAGCCCTTGATACCTCCGCCCATCCATGCATGGTTGATGGATCATGCATCTATAAGTACTATGGATATATATGCATGTCCATGAGATTTGGTTTCCCCTTTTTGTTTGATGTGTCCGACGATGTTCGACAAGCTAAAGTCACCCATGGTCCTCTCCATGGATCCACCGATCGATGGATCTCAGACTGTAATACTGTAATCGGTCCACTCAAGAGATCAATGCTTGTTATTTTATTTGTAATTCAAGATTATAAAAATTCAAAGGCATTGCAACTGTATTACATACTCGAATTGTCCAGTGAGTGATGAATTGTCCTCGCTTTTTTTTTCGATACACGCACGGAAAAATTCCAATTTTTCTATTGGTTCCACAATATATCGATAGAAAAACAAAAACCCACGTGATAATTATATGATTTTTCTGTGCATACACACTCATGAAAATTAAAATTATCTCAGACGTTTTTTTATACAAATAGTATACTCACGAAAAATGCAATCATTCTATCATTTTTGTATTATAAGGCTATCTCCAACAATTAGAAGGGAAACGCGACACCCATTCGATGATTTCGGTTGTACACGATGAGAGGAGCGGCCTATCCAAATATTTGCTTCTCCAACAGCCAACCCAACAGCGGGGCACCCATCGCACTTTTTTCCTCTCTCCGCCTTGACTCGAGCGGCCTCGCGTCGCGGCTTCCATCGGGCGCCGCCCCCCGACCCGGCGGCAGCCCTCCCCGGAGAGCCTCCGGTGGCGGCCTCACCTCGGCGTGACCTCCCTCCCCTTCCCTCTCGCAGTGCGGGCGGCAAAGACCGGCCGGCCGTCCCCCGTTCGTCTCCAGCGGGTCCCCGCCGCCTCCGTCGAACTCCGTCGCCTTCCGTGCCATCCCCAAGGCGCCGGTGTAATAGAACCTCCTAATTACGGGCCCACCTGCACTTTTTGTCATTGTCCCAAAGACCTCGACAACCCGTGCAGATACACCCGATAACTTAAGAAGCCCCCGTTGATAACTCATACCGGGATCAACAAAGGAGTAGCTACAACATTACAACATTTGTTACAAAAATATAGATCGAGTGCGTAAGAATAATAACATTAATTTTACAAATTGTGAATAAGTTACATTTGAGTAAACTTAACTTATTTGCGGAAGCTAGGTAGAACTAGAAGACACCAAATTATGTCGAGCCCACCGACATAACCTTGGTTAAACAACACGAGTCGAAGACACGCAACAAGGGTTTACAAACTCGAGTACGGGAGTACTCAACAAGACTTACCCGACTAAAGAAAATAGGAGAAGACTCGGGAATGTTGGTCTAATAGGATTCAAGTAGTAAGGCTTTTAGCAAGAATCAAGGATTCTTTTTGCAGAAAAAGCTTACTAGTAGTGAGTCCTTACTTTCAATATTTTAATCCCAATTAAGTTTCTCACCTACTCTAGGTGATCTTACACTAGAGCACACACTTCTTGGATATTCCATCACTTATTCCAACTCTTTATAGTTTCATAATTAATCACGATGTAAGGGGAAACCGAAGTCTCCATGTCCGAGAAGCACGGCGATTTCGAAATCGATTAACCCAAATTTGGGAGTTCTTTCCACACGACATATGTAGCACTTAAGCTTGTATATATCAACCCTTTCTTGGATACTCAAAACGGAACCGCGCCCCACGCCACCCGAGAGCATACACCTCACACCCGGGGAATCTAACCCGCAGGCATCCAGACTTTAACCCACGAGTGTACACGCTACTCCCGCCATCTCTCCACTCCCAAAGGCGCGGTTGTATGCGTTTCCGATTTGACACCCCGAGATCGGGCTTACTAAAGTATGTGGTCAATACTAGTTTCGATCGCCCCGGGCGACGCCCGACAGACGTGCCATTGGTCAAAAGACCTCAGGCGCAGATTGCGTTCCATAGTCTCAGTCCACATTGCTTACAACGAATGGTCCTTAATCGACAAGCCGGAAATACTACACTGAGACTCCATTCTCAGTGCAAATTACCCGACCGGTCTCAAATTCAACACCATATCCCAGTATGGTTTCATCAAATAGCATCCTTTCTCATCAAATGCCCATTCGGGCTATCATAAGAGACTTGTCACATTTTGACTCAAAAGTCTAACTAATTTAGCATGGCTAAGCATTTCTAAATATTTTACCAAAACGGGCTATCAAGGTAGATATTGAAATAACCAAGGAATGGTAATGCATCAATTAGGTTATCACACAACTCCTATCACCTAATGCAAAGATATAAAGCAAAGGTGATATAAAGTTTTGTAAAAACACAAGGAATGTTTAAATGAACCGGGGCTTGCACGTGGTGGCGTGGAAAGTCGATTCCATAGAAAGATTGTCGACGTCAAACTTGATAATATCCTTGTCGACAGACGGATCTTCTCCGAAGCTTGATCATCGCGAACCATATCAACACCTTCTCCAAAGCTTCATCAACACGACCGACTCATTCTCGTATATTCTACACGTAGATGATGATGCATGGTTTAGCATGATGGAAAAGTAAACATGATGTTTGATGAATGCATGAAATGATAAACACTTGAGAACAACTTTCCTTCACGATAAAGTTGCAATCCAACAAAACCAACTTGTTGAACTATTCTACGAGATATCATCACCATTGCCTAAGGAGTTCTCAAGGACCATTTGATTGTGGTATGATCCAAGATTCACAAGACAACCCAAAAGTCACACAAAAACCTAAGTCGTTATACACTAAACATCACATTTAACAATTAAATAAATAAAACATAAAATAATAAATAAATAAACTTTGTCAAAATGATCTCAAACTTTTTTTATACAGAAAGATCATAGCATAAAAACAGTTCCAAATAAATTTTCATGATTTTTGGATAAATAAAATAATTATTAAAAATCAAGGAAGATGCATTTTTCAATTAAATATTGTATTTTTAAATCATGCCCAAACTACTTAAAATTCAAGTTTCACATTTTTCCTAGATAGTAAATATGATGGGAAGGCTACACAAAAATTTTCATGATTTTAGAACCCATATTTGAATTTATATGAATTTTGGAAAATCGACATTATTCAAATAATTGAAATTGAATAAAGCATTGAATAAAGGAAAAAGGCACATGGTTTAAAACCAGTCCAGCATGTGCGGCTCATGATTGTTCAAGTGGCCCGATTACTGTTCACCATGGGCCGGATTATTTTTATTTTGACTTATGATTTGATTCGCCCATCACTATTCCTCTTGGGCGGCCTACTTCTTCTGATTGCGCGGCAAGCATCGCGGGTGGCTTTGCCACTCGTGGGCGTGGCCATCGCAAGATGGTCACCCGGCGGGTGGCCGCTGGGCGGCGCCGGCGCGGCCGCGGTAATGGACCAAATGGAAAAAGGAAGGCACGGGCGTGGCTAGGAACTCACCGCTGGACGTGATGCGCACGCTAGTTTGGGCCGGAGGCGACGGGAGCTAGGTCATCGGGGCGGCGATGGCGGGCGGCGGCGGCTCGGACACGGCGTTCCGTGCAAGGCCTGAGCTTCAACTGGAAAAACGGCCGAGCGCATAAGCAAAGGATGACGAGGTAATGCCAAAACACGAGCAAGCGCAAGCTAAAGCGCCCGAACGAAGTTGACGACGGCGGCGGAGCCCGCGGCGGCGCTCCGACCGGCCGTGAGGACGACGACGCCGCACGGCGCTTTCCGTGGACTCGGGCCTTGCGAGTGGGTTAGACGGATGCACAAGAGAGTTTCGGAGCTCGTGGGAGCGTTAATTTGGGCAAGTGGAGCTCGACGGCGACACGGCGACGGTGAAGGGGTGAAGGCGTCGGCGGCGCGGGTTTTGGAAAAAGAAGAAAACGACGACCCCGCCGTCTTATTTATAGAGGAGAGGGAATGGGGAGGTAGCTGGGAGCTTCCGGCGGCTCAGTGGTCGGGTTCGAGAAAGGGCGGCGGTGGGACGGCGGCGCGAGGCTCGGGCGGCGGTGGCGGCGGGGATAGGGCGAGCCCCGCTTTTCCCCAAAAAACATCGTAGCGTACCGATTTCAACCCTAATTTCAAAATTACTCCCAAAATTTGAACTGAACTAAAAATCTCCAAAAACAAAGTTTGCTTAAAATTTCAAGATCTACAAATTTCATAATTGGATCATTTTCAAATTCGGCCTGGAAATTGGACTTTTTGAAATGGGGTCAAAAAGTAGGAAATTTGAATTCAAAATTACTTTTAAAATTATGTAGAAACTTGAAAAACTTTGTACATATCTTTTGTTCATCATAACAAGATCTACAAACTAGCTTTTGGAAATTTTATCAAATTTTGCTTAGATTTTGAAATAGAGAAAAGGGGGTAATTAGGGTTTTGTCGAATTCAAAATTACTTTAAAATTTTGAACTAAACTTTGAAAACTCAAAATACCCAAAATGTTCAACTTTGAAAACTCTACCATTTCACTTTTTGTGACCACCCTCAAATTCTTGATAAATTTTGAATAAAAGAAAGAGGGACAAACTAGGGTTTCAAATCGGGGTTTCCGACAAGGTGGGTAACTTTTCGGATTTTGATTCTTTTTCGCGTCTTTTCGATCGACAACATAACCAAACATAACTAAACTTATTTTTGTCCAAATCCATAGCTTAAGCGGTAAATAACACGGGGTGTTATAGTGGGGGCGGCCAGAGCGCAGCTCGCCCGCGAGGAGATAGATCGGGGAGAGCCCAGCGCCGCCCGGCCGCGGTGGTCTTGAGCTTGCCCTCGCCAACGCGGACACGGACGCGGACGGGCGGATGGAGTTGAAGAGGTTATGGACGCGGTCACCGCCGGGGCCCTCACCGACGCGACGGGCGGACTCGTGTTGTTGCGAGGAGCAATGACGCTGCTTGGGTTCAAGGAGAGAGACGACCGATATATCCGCTCCCTCTCTCCTCCTCTCCCAAAATCGGTACTCCTTTGGCTACTCTGTTGGAGGCGTTTTTTTCACCGTGGAGGACCAAAACTGAGTTTGGGTGTTGGTTTGCATAGCTTGTTGGAGACAGTCTAACCAGATTAAAATTACGCACGCACGTAAAAAAAGTTCCGTGAATGGAGTTCTTGGCATTGGTCCCTACCGTTTGGTATTGGTGGGGGTATAAATAAAAGTGAAAAAAGCAAACCCCCACCGATAGCTGAGCAGAAAGCACGAGGCCCGGTGGCACGGTCTGAGGCACGAAAATTCTGCCCGGCCCAAAGACGGCATAGCCTGGTCGGATTCATGGTCGGGGTGGCCCGAAGCCAGCTCTAGACCGTGCCTGGGCCGCCACCGCAGGCCTCCGGGTGGCACAGCCCGACACGGAAATTAAAGAAGGACTAAGGCAAGCCTCGGTATCCATCAAGGCTTGCTACCTTGCCTACTATGAGTTGCTTAAAAACAAAAAAATGGCCTGCTAAGAGCCGATATTCTAACCCTAACTCATATCATCCTACCCCCGCCCATCCCCACCGCACTCGTCATTCGTCACGCACGCAACTCGATTCGCCGCTGCCCCCTCTGCCCTCACGACTAGCAGCCACCACCTTTGCACTCCTCCATGCTATGTTGCCTCCCCTTCCTCTGCGGTGCCGGCGGCCTCCCCTCCCCGCCTCTCTCTCTCTCTCTCTCTCTCTCTCTGTCTGTCTCTCTTGGGTGAGGTTGAGAGCCTCGGGCCGACCCCAGTGCACTATTGGGCCCCGTTCTCTTCAGGCTGGCATGACCCGTAAGGCGGCACACATGTCGTCCCTGGGCCGATGAGCAGGCATGGTGGCCTGTGGAGGCACAGGCCGAAGAGATGTGTGCCAAACGGGCCCGTGCCCTAGCGGCCAGTGCCAAACAGGGGTCGTGCCAAGCCATGTCGGGCCAGCCTGTTGCTCATCTCTACAACATAAAAAGAACAAAGCGTGGACATTTTTTTCATGCGGTAAAAACTTTCAACCGTCCCTTTGCCTCCCGTGCGAACCAAGGCGCGCCCAACAGCGCCCTCCCGTCCGTGCGATATGGAAACAATACTTCCCAAAAATTGCCACTCTTTCCCAACCCACCGGATCTTGGTTCGATAAATGCCATCCGAGCCTAAGAAGGAAATCACACGCAAGGAAATCAATCACCTTGGTTAGGAAACCCAACGCGCGGCGCAGGGGAACCCATCACGAGAAAGAAATTAAAGCCCCATGCGATGTGGGAACATGGCCAGGAAGAAGGAAAGCCTGTCCTCTCCCTCGCCAGCCCTCGTGGTCCTCCTGCATACCCTTCTTCCTCATCGTCGCTGCCGTCCTTGCAACCATGGAGACTTCCTGTCAAGCACATACGAACCTGAAAGCAAATATGAACACTTCTGTTTTGGTCCGTTCTGGAGTAGGTGGAAAGGTGATCCGAATATTTGTACCGGGGCTCCGGCTGTGGAGCCATCCAAACAGGCCCTTAGTTTGATTACTTCTAGAATAGGTAATCATGCAAAGAGACAAAACTTCTCTCTTGCGAAACTTTCCTAAGGGGAAATGCAAATTAAATCATGTGAAACTTTCACTAACACTAACCTATGGCTATCTCCAACACCAGACCTTCGAAAATGACACCCATCCGATGGTGCAGATGACGCACAGGGGATGGATCACAGACCTAAAACGTCGCACGTTCCAACAACGAACCTAAATATAGCATGTTCTTTCACCTCCCCTGCTTGTCTTGCCTCGCATGCAAAAGCCCGCCGCCGCCAACCAAATCCAGCCGTGCGCCGTCCAAATCGCCGTCGCTCCATCGTCGGACGTCAGTGGCCACCTCGCCGTCGTCCTCTGCATAGCCGGCGAGGTCCCTCCCTGCGCGTCTGGCGAGGTCCCTCCCGTGGCAAATCGCTGCCGCTCCATCGTTGAACGTCGGCTCTTCCTCGAACGATGCATCACATCTACCCTTTTACAAACAAAATTCCCAAGAAAAGGAAAACTATAAAGAAGTCCAAAACTTCTGTTTATCTTCCTCGAAGTCTTTGGAGATCCGTTCGTCACCGCCGCCAAAGCCGCTTTCCAATTGTCGTCGAGCAACAGAGCCAAACTCCACAAGGTGGAGGCCGCAGAGGAGGGCTTACTTCGAGGCGAATCAGCCGAGTACACTGCTGTTGATATTAGAAAAGGCTACAGAAATATTTATAATAATCCGCAAGCGAACGGATACTAGTGAGCATTTCACCCGGGAGAGGGTTTTAATATCGAATCCACATGGAGGATGGTGTGAGGATAACTGAGGCATATAACTAATCCCTGAGCAAAGCAATCAAGGAACGGGAGAGGATAAAGAGGTAAGAAGATTCCTATGGTTGTCTAGTTCTTCTTCTTGTAAGCTATGTTGATATTGTCTTAAAGGAACGTACTCAAAGGAAAGCAAGGTCAAAACTTACTATTCCTCCAGCAACATAGTCCTGCTTGTCCTATCCAACGGGAGATGGAATTCAAAGGAATCAATGGTACTGTCACTACCACGAACTACCACACTCCGGAAGGTAGGGTGCATTCATAAGTACTCACAGTCTAGGCACCACGCCTACACCTAAGCCACTCCTCTAATCTATAGATTCCCATAGATTAAAGTACTCAAAGAGTTATGAACAATAAGAACAATACTAACACTTTAGATAACACGATACTTACTCAAACAAGAAGTTGATCCACCATAGAAGTCTCAGGATCAAGTGCCATAGGCCCTTGATCCCGGAGGTACAAGCGTAGAGGAGTCACCGACATGTCCGGTGCTTCCCCTTCTTCTCCTTCACCCACTCTTTAGCTCTCAAGACTAGATCTAGTCACTTTCATGGAGGACTATGGATCTAATCTATCAACTTGATATTCGCTCTCAACTCACTCTAATCCTTCTAGTTCTACATGATCTTCTAATATAGATTAGAACTAGAGAGGAGAGGTTGTCCTCACATTGGGACACCCTCGACCAAAAAGGTCAAGAGATAATGAGATAGAATGAGTTAGGGTTTAACCTTGGGGTCGAGGGGTCTTCTTATATAGGCCTTGGCGATGAACGATGACCATTGGATCAAACCGACCTTCAATAACGGTGTAGATACAACCTCAAAGTCGGTTACAAACTGACATAAAAAGACGAAGCTGATTGGCCGTAATTGCCTGGCGGCCGCCAGGGCATGATCTCCTCTCAGCTTCTCGTCTCTTTTGGTGTCTTCTGGTATCTTCTAGAGTGTTTTAGACCATATTTTGGGTTGAGTTACTTCACGGTCAAGTCTTGTCATTGTATGAGATGTATATTCCGGAACTTTCTCCATTCTTCTATGCATTTATCTGTTAAGTCCCTAAAAATATATAAATCACTAAAGCTCCTGGAATTATGTTAGTAAAGCCCCTAGACTTATGTTGATATTCATTTTAAGCCCTTATTCATGTTTAGTTGACTAGTAATATTATGCTATAACAGGTGTCAACAACTGCCTCCCAGGCGCATCGGCCAACTCCCGTATCCACGACGCATCCTTCGAATCCACCGCCGGCAACCCGAGCAAAGCTCAAATTTTCACCATAGATCATCTTCCTCAAGATTAACAGGGTCAACAACATCATCACATGAAGAAGACGTCGATGTGCCGGCCCTCGACTCCTGGACAGGTCTCCCCAGCCTCTCCATTGACGTCGGAGAAGATCGCCATCGGAGAACGGAAGAAGCTAGGAGAATTTATTCCGCCAAGGCCGCCGCCGCTTCCGCATCGCCCGGCGCCGCGGGGAAAAGCAAAACCGCAGATGAACCACGCTCCTCCACCAAAACCTAACTCCACCGTCGAACATCGGCGGCGAGCAAACCCTAGACCTAGGACACGACCAAGACCCTACGAAGACAGGTTGTTGGAGAGACGAACCCCCCGCTCCTCGTCACCACCGGCAGCGAGGCCGGAGGCGAGGGAGCGGGGTTCATACCCTGGCGGCAGCGGCGGCGGTGTTTCGCTCGTCCTTTCTTTTTTCGCGAGAGCGAACCCTAGGCGTCGCAAGGTCACTCGTGCTGTCGTACAGATGATGATGGCTGTGCAGACGAAGCTAGACACATCACATTCACAATATATGGCTTTTTTTTGTTTTCTTGACCCCCCAAAACTGAAAAGCCGCACGCCCACACCTATCTCTGAACATGCTCAGAAGCGCACACATGCATGCGTGCAATTGCACGGTAGAGCGCAAACCTCTCTTGGCCTCACATACACGCTCGTTGTTTCCCAATTTACTGCTCCCTCCGGACTATAAGCCTATGCACTAGATACAACATCTCGCACCAATAAAACCAACCACCAACACAAAAAGTGAAGCTTCAAAGATGGCGTCCAAGAAGATGGCGGTCCTCGTTGTGGCGGCGCTGCTGCTTGTCGCGCTCGCGCTGGAGGCTGCCCCTCCGGTATCCGCCATGGACTGCAAGACCGGGTGTTCCATGCTCCAGGGGAACATGGAGGAGTGCATGAAGAATTGCGCTGCGATCGAAGCCGACCACAAAGCAAACCCCAAGGACCCTTTTGTGGGTGACAAGATTGACGCCCAGAGCCCATGATACCTCTGCCCATCCATATCTGGTTGATGGATCGTGCATCTATAAGTACTATGCATATATATGCATGTCCATGAGATTTGGTTTCCCCTTTTGTTTGGTGTACGACGATGTTCGACAAGCTAAGGCACCCATGGTCCTCTACATGGATCCACCGATCGATGGATCTGTAATACTGTAATCGGTCCACTCAAGAGATCAATGCTTATTGTTTTATTTGTTTTAAGAATTTTTGCAACTATACTAGAAACTCGTTTTGTCGGTTTTACGTACGGAAAAATTTCAATTATTCTATTAGTTACAGAATATATAGATAGAAAAACAAAAACCCACAAGATAATAATTATATGATTTTCTGTGTGTACACACTGAGGAAATTAAAATTATCCGGTAGGTTTTTATAAACTCACAAAAAATTGTACATGCACGAAAAAATGCAATTATTTTGTCTCTTTTGTAAGATAAACAAATTAAAATTACGTACTGCACAAAAAAAAAAAAAAGTTCCGCGTATGGATTTGACTTTGGAACTGGCGCCCTGTTCTCCCCATTTGTGCCTGCCTTTTGGTATTGGTGGGGTATGTATGAAATTGAATAGAAAGTGAAAAAAAAAAGAAAACCCTCCTAAACCTAATCCTCTCCAGCGGCCGCAACCCCCACAGTGTTTTGTTAATATATAATAATAAAGCAGCCTGCCTTTATTTTATGCTATAGACGCATTCACTTTTAAAATAAACTAGAAAAAATCCTCCTTTTGTAATTGATAATTGACACACTCCTTTTTATGTTTCATGTGAGACCCTTGAGCAGGTGACTCTGGTGCTCTAAATTTTAAGAAGTGTATATATTGTGATAACTTTTGGTTAGGAGAAGATGAGAGCAACAGGTGTGTTACCATAGCAAATGTTCAATTACAAGAAAATGAAATAATGTACTTTTAATTTCAGAAATATATACATTTTCAAAAAAAAAAAAAAAAAAATACATTCTCAATCAATTGAATCATTCTAAATTGAATAAGCCTAAGAGCATCTCCAACAGTTTGCCATATCACTTGGCAAAATTTAGCAACTTGGTAAAAACAACCTTTCAGTAGCGCAAATATACGCCGCATATACGACTTGTCATCGGTGTTTCTCGCGACCTGTAGCCGCGACGCGAGGATCTAGGAGCGCGCTGGGCGAGTTGCCGTGGGGGGCGTGGCCATCTAGGCGCCGCAGCCAGCTGAAGCGGCGATGGCGTTGCTGCCGCGCGCGGCGGCGGCGAGCAGCAGCGGGCGGCTCTGCGCGGTCGCGGCGAAGCGCATCGCGTTTTTAGCGACCTGCGGCAAGCTGCAGCGGGAGGATCCAGGCGCGCATGGGGCAAGCAACAGCGGCGCATGGCCGTCCGGTGCGCGCGGGAGGGCGGGCGGCGGCGGGGCGCCGGGCTGTCGCTCGGGCGGTCGCGGGCGAGCAGCAGCGGCGAGCGCACGATCTAGAGTTGGAAGGACCTATATGTAAGTAGAAACTATTTTGCGTGTTCACTTTGCATAAATGTCGATACATATATTTACATATATAAGCTTGGTTAATTTACGAAAAGTTTTGTGTTCACTTTGCAAATTTATAATTCTATGTTAAGAATGAATTATACCAAACTGTTGGAGAGACACTATTTTTTAACTTGCTATAAACTTTTGTGACTTGCCAATTCACAAGATTTCGCAAGTAGATTTTAGCAAACTCTTGGAGATGATAGACTATGAATGATTGATGGAAGGTAGGCATGGCTTGCACTTATATCGGTCTTCAGAAATTAATTTATGTTAAAAGTGATGCATTTCTTTCACTTGTTAGCATAATTATTGAAGGCAGGTTATGTTCTTCGATGAGGATGAATGACCAAGATTGTGATGGTGGTGTTTAATTGCAAAACATGGATGTGGTGGTGGTTTTTCTTTTGTAGTGTGTTATGCTTTTGCACACTGAGTACTTCATCCGTACCATGGAGACCGTGGTTTTTGACTTTTGAGTACCGTGTTTGACCATTCGATTTATTTAAATTATTTTAACAAATCATAAAATAAATAAATTATAGTTAAAGTATCTCCAATGATAACATAAGTTACTAAAAAAATAAATAATATTTATATAAAAATTTTGAATAAGATGAATGGTGAAACAAAATGGCACGGAGTCCAAAATGACAATCTTAATGGGGCAGAGTGAGCAGTTAGGAAGCTATAGCTTTATGTGGCTCAATAGTGTATATTATTGGTCATCTTGGCTTGCGGGGATGGTAATGGTGTTCAATGCATCGACACCGGAGCATTTGGACATCATCTATGTACCGATGAATAATGTGCTGAAAAATACTTTCGGTGACGATATCTTCATAGAAAAATACTTTATTTTTGTGCGTTTATTTCTTCTTCTGTGTGGATACCTTCACAAAAAATATTTTAAATATGTGTGGATATTCCCACAGATAAACAATATTTCTACAATTTGGCTTGTAGTCTAATGGTAAGACGGTTTAGTGAGACCTTACCTATTAGGGTTCAAATGGTAAGACGGTTTGGTAAGACATCATCTATGCACCTTTAAGTGGTAAGTGACGGGAGCGTTGACAACGGGGCACCAATGTACGTGGCCGGTGTTGTGCTTTGCGTTTTTTTTTTTTCTGTGGCTATTCTTATCTTTTCTTCTGTGGGTGTTTTTTTTGAACGAACATAAGCATTCTGAGTTTCCGGTGCATGCATAGAGTTACACGGTAGACCGCGAAGCTCTCGTAGCCTCACATACATGCTCGTTGTTTCCCAATTTACTATTCCCTCTGGCCTATATATATAGCCTATATATATAAATAAGCCGGCCTAGCTAGGCACTTGCTAAGATACAACATACGGAGTATAAACTAACCGCCACTAAACAAAGAGCTTAGGATGGTGTCCAAGAAGATGGGCGTTCTCGTGGCGGCGCTGCTGCTCGTCACGCTGGCGCTGGATGCTGCCCCTCCGGCGGTGGCGGCCGTCGTGAACTGCGAGGACACGTGTACCTCCGAGTTCGCGGGCACACTCGGCGTAAGCACGGAGGAGTGCATGAAGAAATGCGATGAGACAAAACCCAAGAAGGCTTGGATGAATAATAAGCTTGACATCCCATAAATTCGTCGATAGATCAGGAATCCATCTATATGTATTTTGCAATGCCTGTCCATGAAATTTGGTTTCCCCTTTTTTTGTTTGGCGTCCGGCAAGCTAAATAAGTCACCCATAGTTTCTCTCTGTGGATCCACCGATGGATGTCATCCACTCAAGAGATGCATGCATGCTTGCTATTTTATTTGTAATTCCACATTATAAGAGCTAAATTTATTTTTGTGTCATGACTGTTGCTCCCCGGTCCCATGCATGCGTGACTTATTTTTCTGTAAAATTAGAAGAGCAACAAATGTGAGATCTCTGTGTGGATATCTTCACAGAACAATGTTGATATTATCTTTATTTTGAAAAAAGAATACAATTAACTATCTGAAATATGAAATTTGACCATTTGTTTTTTTTCTGTGACATTAAATAGGTCCATCTTATTTCAACATTTGTTTTTTCTGTTTTTACAAAGAATGGAGATGGTTGTAGTCTTTCTGATTTTCTCACCTATTTCTAAAATTTGATTATTTTTTTTACATAGAATGAAGATGGTTGTCAGTTTGAATGGTGCAAACAAACAACTCGCGCAATGGTACTATGCTAGAGGTGTTCAAAAGCACACATGCACATGCACGCATCCAAATGCTCGGTTGAGCACCAAGGTCTCTTGGCCTCACGTACAGGCTCCCTTCTTTCCCTACATCTCGCACCAACAAATCCTACGCGCACCACAAAAGGAGAAGCTTCACGAAGGCAGCCTTGCCGTCCTTAACACCTTTATGAGCCCCAAGGCGGAGTGCCTGAAGACGTGCTAAGCCGCCAAACACTATCTGAATCCTGAGAAACGACATCATCTTCAAGAATTTGTCTCATTTCTCTTCAGAGAAGCAAGGGTGTTTTCACATATGAATTTGCTTAGTGATCCTAAGAGCAAAAGCGTGGTTTCATCCACATATATATTGATCAATTGCTTGAAGACTTTGTGTAATCCTTGCTATTTTCTTTCTTATTTTTATGTTTTATGAACCTCATTGTTACGAAGTCTGTATGATTGTTAAAATCTTAATAAAATTCCAATAGGGGCATTGCCCCTCATCCTGTTTCATCAAAAAGAAAGAAAAAAGTCACCGACCAGACGAACAATCCCGCCTAAGAATCTGGAGCAGTGGAAACAACCGGATGAGGAGTGGGAGAAGGTGAGCACTGATGCAGGCTTTGATGCTACAACTTGCTTGGACAGTGGTGGGGTGGTGATCCGGGATCATATCGGCCTTGTGCGAGCAGTAGTAGCCTGATGATGTGCCGAATGCTTGACAGCTAAGGCTATGGCAGCAAAGGAAGGACTCGAGCTTACAGTGGGAAATAGCTACAAAAAGTTATTCTTGAAGTTAATTGTTGTGGCCTAAAGGCGGCACTAGAAGAACACGATGACATGAGGTCGACTATCGGAGGCCTTTGTTTCGATATTAGAACTCGGTGGCCTGTTGTTGTACTATGATGGTTGTTTGCTACCGAACACTCCAAGTTTTGTACTCCTGTTAATGACTAATGGAATCTCGATCTGTGATACGTACTAAAAAAAAGCCCGCCGATCAGGGATAATAAACTTGACATCCCACAAATGCTCGTACCTGCTCATATCTGCCTATCATTAGATCAATATGTATCTGTCTATTTGTCATTTTTGGTTTCCCCGTGAAAAAGAAGGCAACTGCAACTCAGGCCACACGCCCTTGCATACGTAAGTTTGCCTACTTGAGTGCAACAACACTCAAGGAATAAACAAAGACGCATGGCTCAATCTTTGGTCCAAGTGTTGTCCAAATGATAAAGGGGTTGGTTTGCTCATGGTCATTTGATATTTCTAAATAATTTTCAAAAGACAAGAATCAATTTTGCTGCTATATATGTTAGGCTGAGAGAAAATCTTGTGTCCCATATCTGTTTTTTCCCCTCTTCTTTACTTTGTATTTGTTTATAAGTTTTGTTTATACCTTGCATGGAGGGTATATATATAACTAAGATTCAAAGGGATATCTTCTTTCCCGCACTCCAATTTTTAGTGATTTGGACAGAACGTGCATGTTTCTTTCTGCACAGCACCACTGGCATTCCTTTGTGACATGTGAGTATAGAATATTCGAAACCCTGACCATTAGCTTAGTATTTGTTCCCCCGACATCAAAGCTCCAAATCACCAACTCTACATAATATAGGGCCCGGCCAAACAGCTCAATGGAATTGAAAACACGCACGAACTAGTGCTCCCATCATCGACCACCGACATCGAGTGCATCAAGCAGTGAGAGGCCGGCGGCAGCAAACCTCCCGTTCCTAACCGGATCTCATGAATCGCAACAAGAACACACGATCAACTAGGTAACTGTCAGAGGTCGACAGGGTTACCATGCCCTTTTTCACTCTCAAGAACAATGAGTACAGTGCGATTACAAATGAGCCAAGTAGTTCCACATGATGCTTGGACTGGCTACTTAACCCAGTAGCAAACTCACGCCATTACACTTACTAAGCAACTTCCTAATACAAGTGCTAAGACACATAAAAACAAACTGCACATGAGAGACACTCCCGTGGACGCGGCCACCACCTTGCTGTCAAACTGACGTTCCGGCTCAACCAGTCCACCACGCGGCACACCGCTTATTGATAACTGGTCAGGGTACTCAGGGTTACACACAACAGTGGACGTGCGGGTGAGTTACGTGTTCAGGATGTTCAAGCTGCGCCAGAAGCCGAGGATACGGTGCTCGCTCAGCATTCCGGTCAAGACGGAGGGCCGGCACCGTGGCTTCGGTGGCGCTGTTGCCTCCGGCGACCGGTGCAGTGTCAAGTACTGACAGTGATGATTATTTATACTATGGAGTAGTGTGCTTCGGTGCTTTGCTGTCTGATGATGACTGACTGTTGTGACTTGTGAGTGGTGTGTTCGGATCCATTTGGTTCATGCAAAAGTTTGTTATTAATTGTTGGGTTATTGGTAAGTGAGGCTTAGGCACTCTATATTTTTTATAGAACACATAAAATTACGTGATAGTGTCGTGGTGCAAGATGAAATGACTGTTTGTACTATTATAGGAACAAAGATAGAACCTAGGACAATAAATGATGAAATCGTGAATAAAATATACAATAATAATTAGAATTTGAACTTACATGTGAATAAAAACAATTTCAATATCTAGATAAAAAGTTAAATTTAAAGTACATATTAATAATGGCACACAATGGCATGCAACAATAGTACATATAATAACTTAGTGTCATGTGACGGGGAAATAGGGCATGAAGGACGGGCCCACGAGGCCCAAGGGGGATGGGCACGCGCCGCCGAGGGCAGGCACAAGCGCCGCCGCCTCCGCCTCCCTTCCGCGGATTTTTCGACAATTAATTTGAGAATAAAGAAGAAAATTGATTAGGATTATCTTAGTTTTTTTGGTGTGCAAGGGAATATTCCATCTTTAAGGAACGCCCTTATTAGAAAAATAAATAGGATTGCTTGTAAAAATGTATTCCAATCTATAAGCAAACCTTTTAGAGATTGCTTTGCGTTACAAGTCCCACTAGCCGAGCTATAAAAAGTAAGGAGTCTCAGTAATCTTTCGGGGTAACAAGCAATAAAGAAATTTATCTCTTCTTCTCTCTCTCTTCTCTCCGCGCGCCCGCCAGACGACGCGTCGCCGTGCCGCCCGCCCCCGCCGCTTCCCCACGCCCCACCGCCGCCGCTACGGCCGCCCGCCGCCACCGCCGCCTCCCACGTCGCCGCCGCCACCGCCTCAACCGCTGGCGCGCCGGAGCCACGTGTCACGCCCGATCGATCCGGTTGTGATACCGGTATCCGGAGGCCACTACGATCCACCCACCACCATGGACACCGAGGCGAAGAAGATGTCGACGAGTTGGGGGAATCAGTTCTCCACCTTCACCGCCGTCACGGACACGCTTCGCCGATCAAGTTACTGTCCTCTCGGTACCCGATCCGAAGGAGGCGAGGCCCGAGGCGCTGCTTTGAAGGGGAGGCTAAGACAGCCATGAAGTCATGCATGGAGGAAACCGCCGCGCCTTCATCAAGGCAAGGGCGGACGGAGCAGCACGCCAACGATCCGGTCACGCGGCTGATGTCGAGAAGATGCTGGACAGCTACTTTGCTACAGCCGCCGCCAGGGGGGCGCCGGCACCGGCGGCGCATGCGCCCCCCCCCCAGCGAGCACTTAATTTGAGGGCTAAAAATCTTGAGCAATCAAAACGGGTAGTAACTAAAAATAGAAAAAATCATGATATAATAGGATATATGGGGAAGTATATCAATGATTGATAAGTTTATTACAAGGACCGCATAATATCGTTTTGCGATTATTGTGTTACCAAATGAACAGAGAAAATAATATAATTTAATACGAGCAATTTATACCAGAGACATTAAACAATAACTAATTAATATCAATCTCCTTATAAGATTCAAGCCGTGCGAGAGCACGGGTTGATGGATTAGTACATATAGTTGCCGGTCGCATCTATATGCTTTAAGCCACCGAGCCATGCGCACACATCCAAATGCTCGGTAGAGCACCAATCTCTCTTGGCCTCACGTACAGACTGCCCTCTTTCCCAATTTACTACTCCCTCCGGTCTATATAAGCCTAGACACACTTGATACATATCTCGCACCAACAAATCCTACGCACCACAAAAAGAAAAGCTTCACAAAATGGCGTCCAACAAGATGGTTCTCGTCATGGCGGTGCTGCCGTGCTGCTGCTCGTTGCGCTCACACTGGCGGCTGCCTTTCCGGCGGCTGTCGCGAAGACCTGCCAGGAGAAGTGTGCGGAAGCTGGGGGCCGCCTTGTCGGCTCCCTTAACCCCTTTGTGAGCCCCAAAGGCGGACTGCCTAAAGATGTGCTAAGCCGCCAAGCACTATCTGGATCATGAGAGACGACATCATCTTCAAGAATTTGTCTCATTTCTTTTTGGAGATGCAAGGGTGTTTTCACATATGAATTTGCTTAGTTATCCTATGAGCAGAAGTGTGGTTTCGTCCACATATTGATCAATGGCTAGAACACTTTGTGTAATCCTTGCTATTTTCTTTCTTGCCTTTCAAGTTTCATAAATCTTATTGTTGAAACTATGTATGATTAATTGTTGAAATTTCAATAAATTAAATTCCAGTAGGGGTGTTGCCCCTTGTATCCCATAAGAAAAGCCGCCAAGTAGACGAACAAATCCTGCCTAGGAATCTGGAGCAGTGGAAACGACCGAATGAGCACATGCATGCCCTTTAGAGCAAGTATAATAATGAGCTTATATCCAAGCTAGTTAACATGTTTTTATGATGTGGAGGAGGGAAGAGAGGAGAGAGAAGAGAGCTTGTCTCTTAGTTTAGCACCAAGCTGGGCATGCAAACCTGGGTATATGTGGACTTACACAAAAATTTGTGTGAGAAGAAGAAAGAGAAAAGAAAACATGATAGCATATAATAATTAAAACTTCAAATAGAGGCAACTATTGTATGACTTGACTCCTATTACAGCCAAGCACTTGGCTCTATTATTAACCATGCTCTTATATTAGACTAACACGCCCGTGAAAAGAAGGCAACTCGAACTCAGGCCACGCGCCCTTTCATACGGAGTACGTGAGTTTGCCTACTTCACTGCAACAGCACTCAAGGAATAAACAAAGACGCATGGCTTAATCTTTGGCCCAAGTCTTCGTCCAAATGTGTGCTGATAAAGGAGCGAGAGAGGAATCGTCCTGTTTGGTGCATGCATCTCTAGTTCTCTAGCTAGCAGTAGTTACCACTAGGGGTTGGTTTGCTCATGGTCATTTGATATTTTCTTCTAAATAATTTTCAGAAGACAAGAATCATTTTTGCTGCTATGTTGGCCTGAGAGAAAATCTTCTGTCCCACATCTGTTTTTTTTTTCCTCTTCTTTACTTTGTATTTGTTTATTTATGGCTTAAATACCATGCATGGAGGGTATATATATAAGTAAGATTCAAAGGGATATCTTCTTTCCCCACACTCCAATTTTTAGTGACTAGTTCATCAACCCGTGCTCCCGCACGGGTTAGAAACTTAGGAGAACTAACTAATAAAAATTATGTATATTAAATATTTTTTTCTCTTTACTAATGTTCGAAATAATAGCTATATAATCAATACTCTATAGTGGGTATTCAGTTATGATAATCTAATAATTACTGATTTATTTGTATTGTTCATCCATATATATTGTTTTATTAGATTGCAACATTACGCATCTCCAATATACATATAGTTGGTCATTTGGTTAAACTATGACGGCTATAGCTATAGACTATATTTTGACATCATGAATCTAATTTTTGTTCCATTGGTAGTCTATATTGGACATTCAGTTATGATAATCTAATAATTATTGATTTATTTGTATTCTTCGTCCATATCCATTGTTTTATTAGATAACAACATTTTGTATCTCTATACATATAGTTGATCAGTTGGTTAAACTATGATCGCTATAGCTATAGACTATATTTTGACAACATGAATCTAATTTTTATTCCTTTTCCCCCAATTTTAAGCTTCTTAATTGCTTAGATACAACATCTATTATTTACAATGGTGTATAGTCTACCGATTTGATGAAAAATGTTTCAAATTTTTGCAAGAATTTTAGGACCTATCTCATTTTTTTCAATTCTAGTAGTTTTGTGAGTAATAATGTATAGGTTCAATATTTTCTATAACATGAAATGTATTTATTCAAAACATAAACTTAAAGTATATAAAATTTTATTTCATTCCTTTTATGCGATATCATTAAAATCTTTTAACTTTTAACATTTCGTCTAGTTGTTGTAATTTTTTATACACATGTTAATTTGAATTTTGATTTTTAATTCAAATTTTGTCGTCATTCCAAATTTTCATTTTTATTTATTAAGAAAATATTCTAGGTCCTTGTCTACCCTCTTGGTTTTTACTATGGCATAAATAGTTGTTTGAGCATGCACATGGCACTCAAAATGTTAAAAACAAATAATGCTTAAAACTTGCATGACATAATGCTTCAATCAAAATGATTAATCGTGTTTTAAACATAATGGTTTACACAATTTATTATCATGAGTATTATAGTGTAACTTAAAGTGACACCTAAGTGTCATTACTTTGTGGCTTGCTGATAAGCTTATAAAATAATTGTTTTTTTTTCTAATGTATACATGTTTCCCTTGTCCATTTAGTGTAAATTAACTTTGTGCATAATAGTAACTTAATAGTGGCGTAAATTTGTCTTTCAGATTTAGGTACCAAATATATAGGTATATCATAATGCCATGTATGGGTAATTTGAATGCAAACTTAGGGGTATAAGCATTTTATTTCATAACGATAGAGGTGACAATAATTTATAAAAACATATTAGTTTAATTGTCTTTTATAAAAACATACCAGTTTTTTTTTTTTTCATTCAAGCCTTTTTATTACTCCATGGTTCGTTGTGCCTTAACTTTTTAGGATCATTGATTAGATTGTGATCAAATCATTGTCCCCTAAATTTTTAGCATCTAGCATGTAAATTCAATGCAATTAACCCAATGACATTATTGTTAAAATGAATAAAAAACTATACCTGTTGGACAACAATAATTATATCAAAAGCGTATTTGTTCCAAATAATCCAAGGACAATAAAACTAAATTAAAATGATACAGAATGGTCAATAAGGATCATACCATGGCTTATTTCTTTGCCACAATCAAGAAATATTGTGTCCTGTACTTTAGTGACTCTTGCTTTGATATTTTTACAATTCTTTCCTAGTCCAATCTCACTTAAATTTTAATACCCATGCGAAACAAGAAAAATCTCATGATATCATGCAAATCTACATTGTAGCCTTTAACTTTTTATTTTTTGCATGCATTAGTTTGAAGTTCTAATGGTTATTGTATCATTCACTCTTTATATTTTATTTGATTTAAACCATATATTATGTCCTAGTCTACCCTCTTAGTTTTGACAATGTCAAAAATAGTTGTTTCAGCATGCACCATGGCACTTAAGATTTTTTTATTTATTGTATTGTATAGTATTAGTATTGTGTTATTAAGCAAAAATAATTCTTAACATTAAGTTACTCCTATATGATATAAAGTTTCGATCAAAATGATTTAACTTTTCTTCGGGGCAATGACTTTTAAAATTTATGAGCATGAGTGTTAATATAAATTAAAATGGGCTGCAAGTGTCATTACTACGTGGTTTGTATGGATATATTTCGACGCTCGATAAGCCTATAAATATATCTTTTCTACTAATGTATGTTTTATTGACTTATGCATGTTGTTTGTAATAGCCTATATTAGGATTTATAGGTGGATTGGAGAGACTTTTGTTATTTTCCACAACTGTTGAGAGGTGGATAATTTATGCACAAATTATTTAGATAATATATTACTTTACATAATCTTTCATAATGCCTTTATGGATAATTTGAATGCAAACGTTGGCATTGAAGCATTATCTTTCATAATAACATAGGTAGATAATTTATAAAAACTATTATTGTATTAGTTTAATTTTGTTTTTATAATTGAGGAGGTCTGATTTTTTTTTCCTAAATAGGTTTTATTGATAACTCCATAGATCATGGTCCTTTAATTTTTTTAACAATAGTAGCATATAATTCGAGGTTATTTTTAACTTGCAAACAGGCTCTATAGCATAGTACTTGGAGCACCACCATAGCACCCCTATAAAATAGTTCAAAACCCATGAGGATGAATTTCTACGCTAGCTTAATGAAAAAAAAAGCTAGAGGGCTTCCCTGCAGATGGTTAAAAAACATTAGAAAATCATTATTATTAATTATTTAAAAATTATACTTGATGCTCGGTAAGGAATATATCACAATTTGTTGTTTGTGAGAAGTAATCCAAGGACTCTAAAATAAAAATAAAACTATACCTAATGGTCAATAAATATCATCTCATGGACCTATGTCAACAGTAGATAAATTGAATTGTAATTATTGGATATAGCAAAAAAAAAAAGTCATACCTTTAGTTTCCATGTGTCGTAGGCGCTAGACGCTAATGGCAGCAATGGCCTACATGTTGTTGTCTTCCCTATCCTGACATACACTTCCTCGTCGTGCCCATGAGCGGCACACGACCTTCCTTCCATCAACATGATGCAGCTGGATCCAACATCAGTTATGGGCGCACGGCTGGAGACCGGCTTCCTCCATGCGTATATTGTGCCACATAGAAATAGTCACCTCATTTAATAACTGATAAATTTTCTTGATGTCTTAATTTTTAGAGTATGTTTGTTAGTGACTGCGGCACATATGTTGCCAACCTCATCGGCATCGAGTGTTGTGTGCTTATCGAAGTACATCAAGTTGGCTTGGTGCAGCTGGTCCGCGTCATCATCACATTGGCGAGAACTGGTGTAGTGTCGATTCAGATGGCCGTGTCCACCGACAATAGTTCGGTGTTGGCCGACAGTGTAGCATCGCCCTCTTTACGGAGTGGCATCGTTTGGGTAGGATTCATTGCATGTCGTCCGAACAAATCTCAATGTCACCAGGTGTCGTGGTGCCATTGACATAAGTGTGTGTATTAGTCCATTCTTTATGTTTTTCTAGGTGACTGTCAGCCAAATAGCACGTGTGTAATGAATGTTAGGACAAATTTGGCTTCGTTATCTTATAGGTAAGGTGAACAATTTATGTATAGGCTAGTCTATGATGCTAGAAAGTACATTTACATTAAGAGTTGAGCTCTAACCTGTATGGAGTCATGACGTGCCATCATCCAACAACACCATTTTTTTTGACCTCACCCAACAACACCTTGAGCATACTGATACACTTCATCATCGCCTGACTGCTTGTCATCGTTGGGTGGCCATGGTTGGGCGACCAACGGTGCATATATTATTGTACGTGCAGCTTGGTACTCATCCACGCATCCATGATACATGCATGCTTGCATACGTGGTTTGATTGATGATGACGGAGGGACCATATCAATGAGCTTGTCGAGTTCCCAGCATCAGTGAGGACGGTACATAGGTTCAACCTCGGAATGCATGCGTTTCTAGGTCAGCTCGTTGATGATCTGGAACAAATTAAATATAGAATATCAAACAACAAAGTGACAAACACACTGTAAATTAAATAGGAGATCGGATGGTAGACGGACTGCAACTTGTGCATGTTTTGGCCCCGTGAAGCGGACGCCGTCGCTCGGGCGCCGCCAGCAGCCATGCAGATTTTGGTTCTGAGTGTTTGTGCCTATTTTTGTGGTAAATCTCCTTGAGGTGGAGGACGCTGTGAGGAGAGGGAGGAGCACGTCGCTGCGGCGGCGTTTGGACGGGGTTATTTCGGTACAGGGTATGGTGAAAAGATAACGTGTGATCTAGATCCATTCATATATCACGAGTTTTTTTATATAGTAATGGAATCGGATTTTTTTTTTTATTTATTAAGCATCTGTTTTTGAGATTTTTGCAAGATATTTTTTTATTTATTAAGCATCTATTTTTGAGATTTTTGCAACCGCATATAGGTGGTTGGTGGTCACATTAAAGGGGTAATTTAGTGTTATTTTTAATAATGGCAATTGTGGGTAATTTTTGTAGAAAAACAAAATAGATCTAATGGTTGTCATTGTTAGAGTCTATCGATTGATGGCTAGATGTTTCGATTATTGTGAGAATTTCTAGGATTTATCTATTTTCTTAGCGCATCTGGTGAGGATTAGCGTGGAGCCTCCATTGGAGCCTCAATTAGTAATAGTAAGATTTGGACAGAACGTGCATGTGTATGCACAACGGATGATGAGCATGTTTCTTTCTACACTGCACCACTGGCATTCCTTTGTGACATGTGAGTATAGAAATATTCGAAACCCTGATCATTAGCTTAGTATTTGTACCCCGGGAATCATGAAAGCTCTAAATCACCAACTCTACATAATATAGGGCCCGGCCAAACAGCTCAATGGAATTGAAAACACGCACGAACTAGCGCTCCCATCATCGACCACCGACATCGAGTGCATCAAGCAGTGAGAGGCCGGGGGCAGCAAACCTCCGTTCCTGTCCGGCCGTCTCCTGTCCTGTGCACAATGCCTGGGATCGCCGGAGGGCGGTGCTGCGCAGGCTTGTGTGGGTTCCTCCTCACCGTCGGTGTCGTGGTGCTCATCTACTGGGCCATCTTCCAGCCCCACCACATCTGCGCCACCGTCGACTCCGCCACGCTCTCCAACCTCACCGTCTCCAACGCCTCCTCCTCAGCCGCGGTCTCCTACGACCTCGCCGTCAGCCTCCGGCTCTACAACCCCAGCGTCCGCGTCAACATCTACTACGACGCCATCGACGCCGAGCTCCGCTTCCACGACGCCGTCGTCGGCCCGGCCGCCAACGTCACCTCCCCGTCCGTGTTCTACCAACTCAGGAAGACCACCGAGGTCGTCAAGACGGAGTTCGACTACCGGAGGCCGGGCGGCGGCGGTGGCGTCACCGTTGTTAACGACGTCGCCGAGGAGCTGGTGAAAGGAGACCAGGAGCGGCGGGCCGGTGAGCTTGGAGCTGGACGTGGACGTGCGGGTGAGGTACGTGTTCCGGATGTTCAAGCTGCGCCAGAAGCCGAGGATACGGTGCTCGCTCAGCATTCCGGTCAAGACGGAGGGCCGGCACCGTGGCTTCGGTGGCGTTGTTGCCTCCGGCGACCGGTGCAATGTCAAGTACTGACAGTGATGATTATACTGTGAGTGGTGTGCTTTGGTGCTTTACTGTTTGATGATGGCTGACTGTTGTGACTTGTGAGTGGTGTGTTCCGATCCATTTGATTCATGTAAAATTGTTGGGTTATTGGTACCGAGTACAGAGACAAAAACTGTACATGTAACAATGCTATTGTGTTGAGCCTTTATTCTGTTGTATGTAGGTTATACCATTGGAATATTTGTCAAGGAGTTCCTATAAATCACATGGATTTTATATTTTTTTGTATGATAATATAGAAAATACTTTCGGCTTCAGCCTCCTAGCGGATGGCTCATTGCTTGGATTTGCTCAGCTTCAAGCACGGATGTTCTACAATGGTTAGGTGACATGCCTCCGCCGTTTGCAAAACAAAGGAAGGAAGCAAATATGGTAGGGGCGTAGGAGAAGCAAATATGGCAACAATAATTCGAATCCGAGCAGGATCGGGCAATCTCGCAGGTGCGGGAATCGGTCTCAATCGCTACATAAAACCCGGCCTCCAAGAATTTTTTTATTTTTAACCCTTTTTTTAAAGAAAAACTATTTGTAACCGGTTTTGAAAGATTTTTTCGAGAATAACCCTTTTTGGGCCGCGCCTCAGCCCAGTGGCAGCGTCTCTTGCATGCTGCCGCGCCCTGCATGCTTTAGCGGCGGGGCTGCCGGCGTGGCCCGGCGCAGCGCTGACCACGCCCGGCGTGGCAGCTCTCACCGCCCGCCCGCGAGATCAAAGCGCTGGCAGCGGCCGCAGGCGCTCATCAGCGCGCGGCGCGGCGCTCTGATCTGCGATGGGCGGCGAGGGCAGGGCGGTACTCCCGAGCGAGCCCGACTCAACTCTTACGTCTTCATACCCGTTCGAGTGGAAGAGTTGAAAAAGAAACCGTCGCCGCCGGACCTGCTCCTGCGCCCGCCGAGCTGCCGCCGGCCGCCCGGCGGCGCCGACGACGCTGCTGCACCTCCATCCGCTCCTCCACCTCCACATCTCTCCCTGCACCGGTCCCTTCCAAGGTGGACATGCGAGCGTGGTAAAAAGAGTTATAGGTAATCTCTTGTCATTTGTTTTTCTTTTAAAATTGTGGGCAAGCAATAGATTGCACTAGGCAAATTTGTAACCATGGCACCTATATTTTGTTGGCATTGATTGATTCATTTTTTATTTTATATGATTTCCTATATGTAGTTCTATGTTTGATTCCGTAGAAATGAAATTAGACATAGTTTTGATCTTTTATGCAACAAATAAGAAAGCGAAATAACTATATTGCATTGTAACAATTTTAATTTTTTTGGAGATAGTTATGCTCGTTTGCCGCCTGATCCCTATGTCCACAAGCCTCTCCCACTTAGGGTGTTCGGTGCCCAATTCTTTGGTGTGGTGATCCTTGCAAAGTAGAATGGGATAGCGAGGATGAGGAAATCTACATGCGGAAGTATTGGATGTGTGCCAATTACAAATGGGCCTTTGGGCGATACAACGCCCGTAGTAGCATGGTGTGTATATTCATTTTGGTTTTTTTTTGTCTATGGTTATATATTTGGTTTGTGACAATTCTTTGTTTTGCGAGACCCACCACCACTCTGTGATTTTGAGCGGTGGATCGACATTGAGGTCGGGTGGGGAGAACAAGAAATTCTTGGAAGGCTACAAGGAGTTTAGGGCTGGGTTTCAACGGAGGCATGAGGAGTTGAAGAAGCAAGCGGCTCATCGAGAAGGCGCAGGAGGAGGGAAGAGGAAAGGAGGAGAGCTGATGTTGAGAGGGAGGAGGGAGAGGAAGATAGAGCATGTCGCGCCGTGCCAAGGGCGGGGGAGGGGGCCTGCGGCCCTGGCATACCCACCCCCCTGCACCACCCCGCGCCCTGCGCCCGACCCCCGTCTTTTGCAAATGTGGTGTCCAGCGCGGTATGGCCTTGTTCCTTTGAGTGGGGAATAGGCTATTTTTGTGGCCATATGGTGGATTATGATGAGGTTGGAATTTTTTTTTTTTTTTTTTGAGGCAACCACATGAGACATTATTTTATCTAACTAAAATCCAATTGTTTGTTTTGAGAACACTAGGAAATGCTTTTTTTGGAGTCCTTTGAAGGAAAAAAGATGAGGTCAAGGAAGCAATCGGGCGAAGCACAAACTTGGGCGGGAAATGGGTGTTGGGGCCAAGCTTGTGAGCAGTATCTGTACATTCATCGGGGGAGGCGTAAGCTTGCCAAGAAGTTGGGTGTTTCCGGCCAGCGTATGAGCAATATATGAAATGCCATGAAAGTTTCAAGAAGCGCCTAGGCGGCGGTGTGCCTTGGGGCGCGAGTGAGGGGCGGACGAAGAGGAATGTGAATCCTCTTGTGGCGATGTAATGAAGCGAATGTTGCACGACCTCGCTCTTGTGCACGACGTGCAGCCTCGCGACGGTCGCCCGTCGAGGCCAGCGTGCGAGAAGACATCGGGTGATGACAATGACAATGCCTTACGGGTTGAGGCTTCCACGGTTAGCGGATGCCGATTGAACAAGCCCACATGACACGAGAATCCGGTCGATGGTGTGGTAGTTGGTTCTCGTCACGGCAATGAGGTCTTTGGTGGAAGATTGTGACTCCGGCGATGATTTGCTTCCGGGATATGTTTGATTCATGATGTGCAACGTTAATTTGTGTTACGTGGATTCCAATATGTATGGAACAATGTTGTATTCTATTTTTAATGAACCATGCAGCGAACTATGTTGTCTTCTTGTATTGAGCAATGTTTTCATGGCATTGAACTTATGTGTTATTTCATTTTGTTGTCTCTGTCCTCTTCTATTGGGTCTTTTAATTGTGTCTTTAAATTAAAAAGATTGAGCACATAGTTCATAGCGACACAACACATGAATTGGCATTTGGGACGAAACAAGGGTTTGAGGTACACAACATATAGAATGGCATGTGAGAACATAAACCAAACATTGGTTCACGGGTTCTTCACTAAACCTAACATGCCTTAGGTAATTAAAGCAACAGCGGAAACAGCGAAATGGCGTGTCGAACTCGTACCAAACTAGGGTACAACAGTTCCAAACTAACCCTAACACGCCTTAGGTGATTTTAAAGAAACAACAATCAACCATAGGTGGCCATAGAAAGAAGCGTGCCTAGTAATGTTGCCACATAGCGGCGTGTTGCGCCTTCTCCATAGTAAGCATCATGTGGCGGTGGTGGTGGAGGCGGTGGTGGTGGCGGTGGCCCATTGTTTTTGTGACAAGGGCAACAACGGTATGGATCGGTGCATGGTTCATCTTGTGGGTTCTCACCGTTGTAGTCTTCCCGCTCTTGGTCGATACGTTCTTCTTCGGGTACCTACCTCCATTTCGAGATCAATGATTCTTTCTTGCAACCACGGATGTATTCTGATGTGGTGGAAGTGGCCTAGGATCGATCCACCTAGTGAAGCCGCGCGGTGGTCGGGTGCCCTTGAACTCTGAAATAAGTATAAGCATGTTACTGTTGATTGGTTAAGTGGGGATGCGAGAATGCAATGATGATAAGTAATAGCACTTACATAAGCGTTTGGGCATTTCGAAAGCTTGGCGACCTCCTTCCGTCCCATCTGCCATCATACGCACCAAACAATCCATACCATGCAAACATTTTGGCCAATCTTCCCTACGTTTGTCATAGGTCTTGAGAGGGTTCTCTCGATTGAAATCTCCCCTAGTTTGGTCACGCCAGCGATGCGGGTCGGGTTCATCAAACTCTTTAGGACCAACACCTCCACCCCACACACGGATCCACTTCCCACGGGCTTGCATTTCCCTTCTTTACCCCCTTCCCTCTCCCACCCGAAGAACCGGAAGCCATTGCTACAAGTTTGCTTCTTCGTATGAACTCAATGAAGGTGGCGGTATATATGGAGGTTTTGTAGCCGGTGCATTGAGTAGTGGCAACCCGTCCGTATTTGAAAAATAGCCACGAAAAGCCTAGTCGGCCAGTTTGATGCTTCCGAAAAGGCTAGTCTTGAAAAGTCTATTATTTGATCCTTTGCATCGATGAGTGATGTGCCTCTTGAAAAGTCTATTGAGTACACTGCGAAAAGGCTAGTCGAGCTCACGGAAAATGTCGGTCTGGCCCGACAAAGTGTCTTGCCAAAAGCGTTTGCGTGGGGGAAAGCGTGGGTTGATGCGCAATGCGGGACTGCGGCGCCATAAGCTGGGCGCGCGCAGCGTTACCTGTTGGCGCCCGGATAAGGCGCTGATCTGTTACAGCAGCGCCCGGCTAAAGCAGCGACAGCGTTGCGCGCGCCTCCACTAAAGCGCGGCGATCTTGTCGTGTGAAGAACTAGAAATTTTGGCGTCATTGGGCTGTTATTTAGTACCAAACGAACCAACATTTTTCCTATCTCTGGCGATTTTTGTCAAAATAATGAAGGATAAACATAGTATTTCAGCATACACATCCATCCATTGATCCATAAAATATTGAAGGCTAAACATAGAATTTGAGCTTGTCCATAAACATAGAATCCATTCATCTATCGAGGTTCCACAAGTAGAGGGTGTCCATTACATTAGAAGTTCCATTGCAGCGACAAGTCCATAATCTAGTACATGAACAAACTAAAGGCTGTGGAGTGTAAGGTTTCTTCTTTTTCTTACGTCTCCCGGTTTGTAGCCATGACATTAGGGTGTACCCTACGTCGGGTGTGGTTACGAGGGCGCCGTGACAGGGGGTGCGTTGGCGGCGGGGTGGGTCGGCGAACGATGGGTGCTTCTGGCACTTCTAGTGTACCCGTCGGATTCCACGGATCTGCGGTTTACAAAGTCACATTAATATCTAAAATATTGAGGGCGTATTAGTATTAATTCATATGTTGGAGTTTCCTTTTACACATTTCCTCTTCTTGAGTACCTTGAGGGGCACCCACTAGGCGAGAAGGCCCAATCTCAATACTCGGAATCCACGGATCCCATACATTTTGGCCTGTTGAGCCGTAGAACCTATCATGGTAGCTTGTATCGTGGCGGGGCACCTCTGGTAGGTGTCGTCGTAGTATGCCTCCTCATACACCTCCTCATCATACATCGTCTGCCGTCTTTGGTGAGGCGTACCACGCTCTTGGTTGTGATAAATGCCATATTGAGGAAGTCGATCCCATTGGATTTCGCTTGACGGCGAGGAGTCGATCCATCCTCTTCCTCGTGCGGTGAGGACTCATACATGGGGCCCTTCCTGGCGGTAGTACGGTGGCGTCGGCGCCATAACCCTACAGGTGTCACATGCGAGGCGGTGACGCGGGTGGTACTCGGTAGGTACCCCTTTCGGTGTGCATGCAACCCAACTTTTGTGCTAACTTCTTGCAATTCCTCTTCACTTTACGCATGTACATGAAACAATTATTTGTAGCAATTGTATTGGTCGGCAACATAAAGGGTGTTACAAAAAGTTAGTGGTATTGCTTACCTTAACAAATGAGCGTAGTACCCGGGGCCTTGGTGTCTAGACTCATGGAGTGATCTTGCGGCGTCATTGGACATTTTGGCGGTGTTCGGCCTATACAAACAAAGCGGTTTATTGACATGTCAAACCTATGGAAGTTAAGTTTTTGAAACAGGGGCTTTCAAAAGCTTTCGTTTTTCAATCTTACCAAGTATCGGTCAAGGGGGCTCGCGTGGTACTGTGTGTCCACCATCGTTTGTCGGTCGTAATCATCCTCATCGGCGTCTTCTCCCGATTCGCTCAATCTTTTGGTTGGTGTAGGGACGCGTAAGATATAACCTCGTCGACTGTTCGGCCATTTTAGGTACTCATTGAATACCCCGATCATGTGGCTCGCCTTGATCGAGCGGTATGGGCTGCTTTGTTTCCCCACTCCACGATGAACTCGTGGTGCGTCACCTCAGTCCTTCTCGTTGTACCTCTTTCTACATTTCGTAGGCTGCAACATGGCGAAATTATTAGTGGAGTGAAGGGCATGTATGATCCCCTACTGGTATTGGGTTAGACATGCACCTATGCAAGAGGGTTAGTGGGTAAAGGGGTGGTGGGCAGCGATATCTTCCCAAGCGCACGCAAACTCGATTGGATTGTGAAGCTCCACGATGTGGAAGAATATAAGTTTGCCATTCCACCCGAACATTTCGGACTCCTCCCAACATTGAGGATTGAGGGGCGTCCCGTATATGTTCGTAAAAGGAGTCCATCTCACCTAATCGTTTTGTAGCAATGTTAGAGATCATTTTTCGAAAATTAGGACAATGGAGCGACATAATGGACAAGGTGCAAACACGGAGGCGTGTGAGATGGTCTATCTCATCCGTGTACTCCTCGTACTTAGCGTTTGAATGCGCTTTGTGAATCTGAGGTGCGATCCGGAGGTAAAGACCAGCGGGTAATGTTTCCTCGTCGTCCCACTCGGCAACATGTACTCCTTTGTCGTTACCGGTGCGGGCGGCAACTTTGTAGGCCTCCCAATGGGCCACCTCTCCCATATCCAAATCTGCGGCAAATAACAACAACCACCTAGGTTTGGAGTATCTCGGTCCGACAACAAGCCTCACACAACATGCGTATGTCCATGCCAACAACTGCGGTGCCCTTGGTGTGCGTCGCTATGTTCTCCCACTCTTGGCTAAGTATGTCGAGGAACGCATGGCGATGTTGTTGCCGGTCGAGTCTGGGAATAGGAAGGACCCAAGGAAGTGCCACAACCACACCCTAGCATATCTCTCCAAAACATTATCGGGGGTAGTCGACCCACGGGTTCAAGTCATTGAAGCGGTCCGCTAGCCATTGGTGGGACACTCGACCCCTTCCTGAAGCGTTAAGCCACAATGAGTTAGAAGCGGGTTTTCTAAAAAATACATGTGTTAGCAAAATAATTTTTAAGGGACAGTAGGCATCTTACTTCTGTCTTTGTGATTGCTGCGTCGTCCTCCGGGAAAGAAACCCGCAGGCGCTCAACTTTCTCCCTCCATTGACCAGCGTCAAGTTTACGATGGCGCTAGTCCCCCGGCCTAAGGCCGCGGGATAACCTTCACATCCTCCAATGTGATGGTCATCTCTCCGGAAGGTAGGTGAAAGCGTGTGTGTTTTAGGCCTCCCATCGTACAAAGAAGAGTTGTCAATTACATAATAGGTGCTAAGAAATGGAGTTGTCATATCCAATGTGTTCTGCTGGAGTTACCTGTCAACAGCAGCACTTAGGAGTGCGGGGTTCAGGGGCGGAAGACCTTTGTTGACAACGCGAACAATCTCCAGGAAACCAGCTCGGCGTATGTACGGCGCGTAACGCTCGTCCCACTTGTAGGCGTGCGATGTGTGTGCGTGGCGCAAGTGAGGTATCAAGTCGGCGCCTAAGGCCCTGCCGCTCGGGGCCCTAGCTCTGTCTTACTGGTCGTACTCCTCCTCAAGGAGGGGTACTCAGCGTCTTTGGTGGTGCTGGACCACGACGACGGCGCCATCCTGTGTTCCAAAGAAACAAGCGTTAGCCAACAAAACATAAACAATTTCAGCGGTAATAAAGAATATTACTATATAAAGTGGTAAACTAAGTATTAAGGCAAGTAATAAAACTATGAAACAAATGGACATAAATAAAGAAACTAACGAAACTAAGTTTGTTCAATAAGTGTACACTAAAGTAGAATACTAAACTACCTGGCTGCCCTTGTCTTCTATGCCACCTTGCGTTATGACCCGGGTTTTTGCGAGATTGAACAAAGATTCTTTGGCTGGTTCCTCGTCAAACTCTCCGCCACCAACCCAATCGGGACCGAATCCTCTCATAGCATCCATGTCTCCTGGGTCGCTTCTTTTTCCTCCTACCCTTCTCCTTTTTCCTTAGACTCGAAAGCACGGTGTAGTCCGGGATTTGGTAAGCCGACCCTTTGCGATTCGTCAAAGGTGCGGCTCATAACTCTTCTCCCAAAACACGTAGTGTGTTCGTTCGGAGAAGCTTGAGGGGGGTGCATATAAGGCTCCACCGTGTGATCAAACCAGCGTATTGTGCAAGCCGTAATCATGTGAGAGCAAGGGGCATGCATTATCGAGGCGTTGCAAGCGCACTCTAGTTTGGCTAGATCAACCGCGGTACATTCGTCCACCTTGGCGCTCTCCACCCACACTTGTGCCACCCTTGCCCCTTACGCGAAAACATTCTGTTCGGTCCATATGCCTCGCCCGTATGGAGGTTGGACAATTTCTCATGCTCCTCCAAAAAATTAGCCCCTTCAATTCCAAATCTTCAGTCTCTCCTAGATTCCTCGGCGCAAGTCCATACCGCAACACAAAATATTCATTGCACTTAGTGAAGGTGTACTCCACAATTCGGACACAGGCAAGGATCGGACTCCTTTGAACACACGGTTGAAAGACTACGAAGAGTTAGTGGTCATGATGCCCCACCTGTAACCCCCTCGTCATATGCTAGTGCCCACTTAGCTTTTTACGCCATTTGGTTTTGTAGCCATTCCTTAGCCTCGGGTTCATGATCTTTTGTAGTTACGCTAGGGTCTCATTGAACTCATGTTGTGTTTTTTTACGTAAGCCACCTTCTTAGCGAGCTATCGCCTCCTTCTTCCTTTTTGACGCCAAAAATTAGCGACAAAATGCCTAACGCACCATCGTGAACTAAAGGCGGGCAGCCTTCAATGTGTTCATTTGCGGCAGCAAGTAACCCCGCGTGCTGTCGGAGATCAAGCAAATGGTGCGAGATGTCCCAAGCACTTGCACACGCTAGAGCCTCATGAACCAGGACCACGAGTCAATGCCCTCGTGCTCGCCAAAGCAAATGCAATCGGTACTATACGGTTCTCGGATCAAGCTGCGTGACCATCATCAAAGTGCCCTTATACTTTCCGGTCAAGAATGTACCATCAACTAAAATAAGCGGCCGACGATGCTTGAAATGCATGCCGAGCATTGCTCGAAATACCGAGAACACACGATACAAAGCAGGCCTCGAAGGAAGCGGGGGCAACTACAATTATGACTAGGGGGTGGCCGACACACATTTTTCCGCAACCCTTGAGTGTCTATCCACCATCTCATGCACGGGTTATAGTGAGCCATTGCATTCAAGATCTGGGCACTTTCGATTGTATGCTTCTTCGGGTTCCCCATCGATAGCCAAGGCTATTTGCTTAGCTCGCCAAACCTTTCCATACTTGACCTCATAGTTCGTAATTCCAAATATGTGCTCTTTTAACAAAGCAACGGGGATGTCATTGTCTTTGTCAACCATCCCCAATATCGACGGGCAAGGTAACGCAGCGATGTCGTGGATGCTTCTTCTTACCCTCATTATCCCTGCATGTGTGGGGCTGCACAACTTTAGTAATCTTCCACGTACCATCATACCGATTCTTCCGTGCACGCAACTTCCAAGGGCATGTATGATCCCTACTACTACACTTTGGATATGATACCTCAACTCCTTATCCGAATGTGTGGTGCGGTAGGGCGATGGTGATGCACCGACATAGTCTTCTAGGAATAGTTTCATCTCGACATTGACTTGAAGATCATACCCTTCCTAAGAATTGGGTCCTTCTCATTGTGCACCATGCCTCTACGGTACCGGAGACCGCTATCACAAAGCGCCATATGAGTCATGCTAACATCCCTATAGTTCGGAACACTTGGATATTGGATGTTCCTCCGACGGGAATTGTCTTAGCTCTTCAACCGTGTACTACGGTGGTGGAGCGTGATGTTGTGCTTCCACGATCCTACCCCAAGAGTCATATGGTCTATCATCCTCAGGCAAATCATGTACCAATCTCCCATGGGGGCGGCACGGCATGAAAGACCGATAGCCGACCTTTGCATGCGTGGCTACTCCCTCATCATCATCGAGAATCATCGAATCACTCACGCCCTCATCGTCCTCATACGCCTCCGCCTCCGCCCTTTGCCTCGGCCTCTTCCGCTCATAGTCCCCCGCATCAAAGTCATCGTCCGCAAACCTACGGGATGTTCATGCAAAATTTGCTCTGTGTCACGACCGTCCAAATCCATGTCCGTTCCTTCATGCTGCGCCCCAAATCTTTGGCTCACCACGACCATCATCCAAAATCCTGTAACCATTCTCAACAAACACCTACGCCATGGCCACATTTGAACTTTGCACCACCCTAATGTATCGGGTCCATTGAGAAGGGTTCAACAATGGCACAATCACATAGTGAGCCCTAGTCTTCCGGTGTCAAACCTACCCTTGGTGTAAAATCACCGCCAAACTTCACCTTCAAACGGTCACAAAGGTCACGAGAATCTAGGGGGCTCATCAAACCATTCCACTTCTTCATCCATATTCTCTACCATACCATCTTCTTTCCTAATGGTCCCACCGTACAACACTTTCGGACACAACAATCCATCTACAAAGACATTCGACACATACTTGATCATTTCATGGAATTAGTGAAACCTACGGTCCATACTAAATTAAGCTAAAACTAAATATCCAACAAACTAACTAAATATACCTAACCTAACTATCCAAATAAGTTTAGCTACAACTAACTACCCTAACTTCCTAAGAACCACAATCACTATAGCACATAATATTCCTAGCAAGGCGACAATGTATTACCTTGACGGCGGCGAAGTGGAAGCCGGCGGCGGTGATGAGCGGCGACATTACCCGGGCGGGAATCGGAGTGGGCTCCACCCCTAACGGGAATAGAGGCGGCTCGGTCTACCATTGGGGATGAAGGTCGGCAGCGGCGTGATGGCGTTGGAGGGCGATGCGGAGGGAGGAATGGAGGGCGCCGCAATGGCGTGATGGAGGTGGCGGTGGAAGCGGCTCGATCCACCATGCGGGCGAACTCCGGCGGCGGCGGCGGGGGGCCGGCGGCGCCCGGCGGAAAGCGCGCCGGCGGCGGCGGCAGCGGCGGCGCGGCGCGGCCCCGGGCAGCGGCGGCGGCGAGTTGGGCGACGGCGGGGCGTCGCCTCCGGGCACCGGCGGCGCGGCCTAGAGGGAGATGGGGCAGCGGCGGGCGGCGGGGCGGGGGGGCGGCGAAGGGCGGAGGAGAAGCCGGGGGGCGGCGGCGCCGATTTTTCTTCGACTCGCTCGAAGCGGTAGAGTGAGGAAGACCGAGGAGGTCGAGTCGGGCTCGGCTCGGGAGAGGACCTGCCGCGCGCGGTCGGGATCGAGGCGCGCGCGCCGCGCTTTCGATGGAGCGCGGCAGCTGCCCGCGCTTTGATCTGCGGCGCGGTGGGAGCTGCCACGTCGGCGTGGTCGCGTCGCGGCACGCCCGCGTCGGCAGCCCTGACGCATAGCGCATGGGCGCGGCAGCGTCGCCGCTGGGCTGGGCTGGCGCGCGTCAAAAGGGTTATTCTCGAAAAATCTTTCAAAACCGGGTTAAAAATAGTTTTTCTTTAAAAAGGGTTAAAAATAAAAAAATTCGCCTCAATCGGTCTATGGATGCCTGCCGGGAGAGCTTGCTGTTGGTGATCGACCGATCGAGAACCGGCGGTGTTGCGACGGCCGCTCAGGATCCGCAGCGAGAGACGGATGGCGTCGTCAATGGCATCTAGATTCGAGGTGCCGAGGTTGGACCAAACAGCTGCAGGTTCGTCGGCGACCGCAAATTCTTCGAGTTCGAGGTGTGGCGGGCGAGGGTGAAGGATCTGCTGACCCTACAGGGTCTCTCCAAGGCCCTGTCGTCCGAGGAGAAGCCGGCCAAGGTGGTGGACGACGACGAGTGGGAGGAGATGCGGGCGCAGGCGTGCGCCACCATTAGGTTCTGTCTCTCGGACAACATCGTGCACAGCGTCATGAATGAAACATCTCCCAGGGAGATTTTGGACAAGTTGGCAGAGCGGTTTATGCCCAAGCCCGAGAAGCCGTCCCTGTCACACCTGCGGATTAGGTTTCAGACTCTGAAGATGACGGAGGGGGCGGACCTTACCGAGCACATTAACACCTTGAATCAACTGGTTGCTGACCTTGCCGAAGCAGGGGAGGAGATCGGTGAGAGACAAGTTGCGCGTTGCCTGCTGTGTTCGTTGCCCAGGTCTTATAGGGACTTTGTTACTAACCTGCTGCGGCGCAAGGACGCGGACACCTCGACGGTGGAGAAAATTGTTGCGCTTATTAAGGTTGCACAAGATGAGAAAGGGAATTAAGCGCCGTGCTAGGTGTATGAGAAAAGAATCACTCACCAAACTCAGTGCTGCAGCACAAGGAAGTGCAAGTTTAGGAGAGATGTGTATCTGCTGCTAGCATGGTAAGGAAATGAGAAGAAATTGCAAAAATTCCCTCTAGCTATCATAACTTGTATTTGGTAGTACAATTCCAATGGGTTGTATTCCACCCAATCTCTTTGTACCGGATTGTTAACTTAGGCACCTGTAGTTTGGAAACTGCAGACTCCAGATCGAGTACTGTAGTTCGGATCCGTTCGATTCATGCAAAAGCTTGTTAGTATCTATTGGGTTATTGGTACAGAGTACAGAGACAACAACTATACGTACAGCAAGATTACAATCTTCAGTCACCTGATGATCGGTGAGATACTTGGTCTCTGAGACCCTCCCATCTCCCAAAAGCTTCACCAGCTCTTGGCTTTCTGTTTCAACTTGCACTCGGTGGTGATTCATCTGCCTAGCCAAGGCCACGCCATCTCTCCAGGCTGTAGCTTCCATCCCGCCACCTCTGCATGCTGTAGCTTCCATCCCCAGTCCGTTGAGGCCATGCCAGCATCAATACTGTTGAGTTGACACCCAAAAGTGGCCAAGTGTATTTTTTGGAAGCTTAAACGTATTCTTTCCTTTTTTTAATTACACAGTACAAACGTAGACGCTCAATACGCACACACACTCACCCCTATGAACACACATATGCAAACCCTACCCCTATGAGCACTTTCGGAAGGACTGAGCCGGCAATCTTGAAATTCAGAAGTCACCACGCGGCGTCTCATTTGTCGACAAGGGACGTCGCCTACCACTTAATCTTAGCGCCCGGAAAATCCTGGAATAAATCCATGATAATATGTCACACCCAGGGATTTGGCTTGGGGTGGGAGCACCCCCCAACCAATGGCCTTTGCCATTGCTTGCTGTGAACCCCTTGACAAAGCTTAAACGTATTCAAGACATCACGAATAACAGTGTTGTCAAAATAGTAAAAAAATCACGAGATGGAAGACGGTGAGCCATAGTTGCTAGCCGGCTAGGCCGGTTCTCTACGTCTAGGCGGCCAGGCCGGCCCCCTCCTCTTCTCACTCGGCCGACTAGGCCTACAGTTTCCAAATCCATTTCCAGGAGTTATTGGTCGAGGCGCTGCCTTGGGATGTTGGAGCTGATCTCCTCAACCCAGCCCAATGGATGGGCCATCCCTGATCTGGGCCCTGATCGGGGGCGTCCAATCAATCAAGTTTGGTGAGCCCTTGACACACTACGGATTTTTTTTTAATTTTAACCCTTTTCTAAATAATATTTTAAAAATAACCGCTTTAAAAAATTGCACAATGTATCCCTTTTGGCCGCCTTTGGGTGTTTCCGGCGTGGAAAAGCTTGTCGCGTCACTCCCGTTGGCATGACAAGTATTGTCTTGTCGCGCCACTTGAAATTTCAAAAAATTATAACTCTTTGATACGACGTCGGATGAAGATAATTTTTCTATGAAAATTATAGCTCTCAACGAGATCTCATTTAATGACGTAAGGTGCTCAAAGCGATTATATAAAAGTTCAGCACCACAATAATCACATACATTTTCTTGTCACATTAAAAAATTAATATTTTTTTTTATGTTTAAGCTAAATGATGATACTTTTATAACAAAATTGAAGCACTCAAAGAAATCTAGATGCTTGTAGTTATATTTAAAGTTGTTAAGATGTCGAAAAAATATTATAAAACCTCAACAACATATTAAGTTGCTAATAGTTTATGTTATTTTTTGGAACATTATTACAACATCAAATGTAAAAACTAACTACAAACATGTAGATCTCTTTGAGTGCTATGATTTTGGTATAAGAAGTGTTTTAATTTGACAATATATAAAAAAGTTATGAATTTTCTAATACGACAAGCGATGTACGCGATTATTATGGTGTTGAACTTTTCTATAATATTTTGAGCACCTTAACCGTTAAATGAAAAAAACTTGAAACTAGAAAGTTGTAGATCTCGTCAAGAGCTACAATTTTCATATAAAAATCATCGTCATCCAACGTCGTATCAAAGAGTTATGATTTTTAAAAATTTTAATCTTGTCGCGCCACTACCCGGTGGCGCCACAAGACTAACTCTTTGTCGCGCCAAGGGTAGTAGCACGACAAGCTTTTCCACGTCGGAAGCGCCGTCAAATGTACCATATTTTGCCACGCCAATGCACGTGGCACGACTATGTTATTTGGTCGCGCCAACGAGGCCGGCGCGACCAAAGGGTATATGCCATGCAAATATTTTTTTGAAACGGTTATTTCTAAAATATTGTTTAAAAAAGGGCTAAAGTTAAAAAAAAATCCACGCACTGCACACATAAATATAGAGGTGGGGGCCACGGTACATCCTACGAGATTCACTGTCGCCAGTCGCTAGTCGGTCCGATCAAGAGAGTGCAGCAGCGTCGGGAAGCGCCACCGTCGTTTGTACGTCGCCGTCTATGCACCGCCCGCCGTCACCGTCACCATGGATCTTGCCGCCAGTTCTTCCTCCTCCAAGTCTAGTGATGGTCAAGGCCTTCTACCCCTCTCCTCTTCGTAGATCTTTGTATTAGGGCTCAAGAACACAACTGTATTCTCATGATTAGCAAGATGTTTACATGATCTATCTACTCCTAGTGATCCAACAAGATTAACAATGGTATCGGTTGCCCATCTAGCAAGTAGATTGTTTTGGGGCTAGAGATTAGAAGAAGATGATGCAAGATTTTGAGATCGAGCCCAAGAACTCTAACCCTAGCCCACAACAACAAGATCCGGTTGGCGGGTTTGCCTCGACTCTCGCCGGTCCACCGCCATCGTGCGTAGCACCGCATGAGTATTCCCTATGCCGCCCCTCGCTGGCGCGCGGGTGAGAATAGCAATGCCGCCTACCGCTGGGACGCTGGGGCGTGCAAGCCAATCCCACCCACCGTCGGGACGCCGGGGCGCGGTCATGCACGAGCCAGTTGCCGCCTTGCTGCCGTTTTGCCAGCACATGGGCAAGCACGACCACAGGAGTCTCTCACTGCCGCTTCATCGGGGTAAGGGCACGAGAAGAAAGGATACCACCGTGGGACAACTCGACAACGACACACGCTCACTCTCCGGTGGGCGACGCGACCGCATGGTGGCCCGCGACGGCGCCGCCATTCCTCTCGGCCTCCATGGGCGCTGCCACACTAGGTGGTAGCAAAAGAAGAAAGAGAAAGAAATGGGCATTAGGGTTGAAGGGAGGGCAACCGGGTTTTGATCCCGCAAGGATCAATTTTAGGCATTAAGCATCAAGATTCCCATTCCCATATTCACATGATTGAACATATGTGATCAACAAGTTATTCATGAGCAAATAAAGTAAACATGTATAATCAACAAGTATATCATAAACAACATCTCCAACAAAAATAAATCCTTCCCACAGTCTTTCGGGCCATTCGTAACCATGAACACGCATCGATATATCCAGTTTTAACTCTCTTGCAGAGGTGTACACTTTCACTGTGAGTTATGGATTTCAAATGTAAAGGCCCATGACTTCCATTACCCCCTAAAACCCATATAGAGCCTTTCAAAAGTTTATCTAACTGGTGTTGGCCACTAGGTTTCGAGCCCCATGTCTGTAGAGCTCTCATTCTAATGGCACAATGACATGCGGCCTATACACAATATAAGACGAGGCCACACTACAACCATCCCAAACTCCCCCTTTTGTGTCTTTTGGGAACCATGACCAATTAGGTAGGGACTTTTGATCAACTAGAGCTAAAGCCACGTAGCCCCCACAGTTGTACTGTATGTCCCAGATTTTACCAAAGGATAAGTCCGTATGGAGAGCTAAGAGCCTCATAAACAAAACATAGCTCTTTCATCTTATGAACCATGTTGCTAAAGTCACCTTTAATAATTCCATTGCACATG